>JAOSBM010000204.1:16419785-16430906 GCA_027568955.1 Erythroxylum tenue | reverse complement strand
AAAGTGATTTGCCAAATCCTAAGTGGGAGCTTAGGTAGAGGACGTAGGTCTTAGCACCGAACCTCTATAAAAACAGTAATTCCGTGAAAAGCTTTAGAGATCTATTCAACCCCCTTCTAGATCATTTACAATAATTACCTAATTTGCAAATCCCCAAAATAGCACTGAGATCACCACACTTTTGAAGAACTTGATGATTGGAGAAAAACCAAGTAGTAAAGACTAACAACTAACAATTGTGTTAATCTATTCCAGTTTATAGATGAAAAAGAGACATTGGGCAGTTGTGAGTAATAAATGGAGTCAAAAGCAATAAATTAAAAAACTAGCTACAGCCCCCATGAAACTAATGCAACAAGAGACAACATACTTTGTTGTTCAACTGCAGCAAATCAACTTCAACCAACTACTATCAGACTTCTCATTTAATGAAACATCTACCTCAGATATACTTTTATTAAATGTTAGATTTTGTTTCAGAATGGTTACAAACAATAAAGTGCAGGCATGTTCTGTTAAATCAACAGATAATTGAAACATAGTTAATTAATATGGACAGTCAGTCAGGAACAAGAGAACAACGCAAAAAGAAACAAGTTAATCCATATTATTCAGAACCAAAAAAAACATTACAGAATTCACTGAACCCAACAGTAAAAAGAGTTGCAAATTTTAAGATAAAAATTGAACAAACAATAAAGGCACAAGCAGAAGAGTTCCGATGGACAAAATTATATTTCAGAAGTGTACCTGAAGTTGGGGGAAAGCCCCCAACAACGTCTAAGTGTCTGCAAATGGCATGCAACTACTCTGGTGTTATGGCATGCAAATACTGTGGTGTTATGCATTTTATTACCAGGAGTATGAAAGCGGTCACACATACATAGAACCTGATGTTGGACTCGAACCAGAGCTTATTCATCTCAGTGAATTTCTGTAGCACAAAATCCACAGCATCCATGAATGTTTCCTCATCTCTACATGAAGTAAGCATTATGTTTACATGTATAGTTCATGGTAACCATTTGTTGTTCAAACCATTCACAGCACTAAAAGCTTATGTAAGTGAAGACTATAAAGTTGGCTAACAAAATGAAATTGAAATATCAATTGACACTATAAGAGGATGCAACAACTACTAATGAAAACAAAGATGGTGCTTGCTTTTCGGAAGTTGCAAAATATACAAAGCGCACATAACTTATGGATGCTAGGAATCATATTTCAACAGTCTACTTGAAAGTTTAATCTCCAAAAGGTAATCCTACATTGCCTGTAAGAAGTAATTCATAGGACTTGAATTTTTCTATTTCCCTCACATCTGTCCTAGTTCTACTGCAAGAAATAGAAAAACAACACCATACAAGTACTTGCTTGGTCATAATAAAACAAAAGTATTTCAATAGAGAATATACCAAGTGACATAACATTTTCATGTGGTTAATTTAAGGAAATATCATATACACATTATTCAATCCAAAGTTCAGTTATTGCTCCTTGCCAAGAAAATTAAATATTAGATGAGAATGGTATCGTAAAGCTCATGTCATGAAAATTAAATATTAGCTGAGAAAGGTATCATAAAGCTCATAGCATGTAAGATAGGAAACTCCCCTACCTTAGCAATGTTACGATTGAAAGAATACCAATGTGGGATTTCCATACCATAACAAGAAGCATTACAACAGTTCCTAAAAGTTGTAAAAGCATTAGTTGTAAGGATCATAATAAATAATAATATCAAAGTGAAGCATGTGATTGTATAAGTATTAAAATTATGAAAAATTAAAAGTGCATTAGAGTAAATGTAAAAGAAACTAATCACATTACTAAACCAATAAAGTCAACTAGAACGGTCTTCAAATGAATATCATAATTCTCAAAATAATTTCAAAGTTTTGATGTTAAGCTATTTTCAAAATTTACAGACTTTGAGAAGTCGGGATGCTTTAGTTACAAGAGACACTTAATAATCTACATGTAAATATATAAATACACATGAAGAGCTTAGGACTCTATATTTACCATATGTCGTAATAGAAAATGGTAAGCAAACAAAATGCTTCAACTTTTGGCTGAAACTATAATAACCCTGTAAAACAAATCATTTACAAGATTTTGGCTAATAGAGCGTTAAAAATGATACCAAATAGTTTGCAAACAAGCAGATATGCCAAGAAGTAGATATATAATAGGAGAAAAGTCACCAAAAATTTCAAGAACTTCCTTGATTTCAATTTACAAGTGTAATAGTTGGGCTTGGAGAAGATTTAAATAAGAAACGAAATAATTGAGTACCGATGCGTAGAATTGCAATTAGCAACTTTAATCCAAATTTGCATTCCAGTTAATTGAAAAATCAATTCAGGAGGAAAAGAATTAAGTAACTAAGAGATTTAGCAAGGTTACAGAAATTACCTGCAATCGTATTTTTTGAACTTGAGAAACAAAGTATTGTTGAAAGATGCCTGAGACAGGGAAACAAATTCATTGTCATAGCAACGCTTCAATTCCCTAAGATAAATGCAACTCCATGTAGCTTATTTAAAATGATAAGTGAAAATGACAATAAAATATGATAATTTAAGGCACAAGATATTACAAGAACCATAACTGCTCTCTTCATAAGGGCTCAAGGAAATGTCTTAAGATTTTGTCGTGCCCTCAACATCAAAAACATGAAAAATTCAAACTTGAGGAAGTGCGAGAAGATCATCCACTTAAATTGAATACAAAATGATGATGCAATTTAATCATTTCAAGAAATGATCCATAGAGCAAAAAATGAACAATATATATATAACAAATTGACATTGAAAAAGAAAGGGACATTCAAAAAGCTCTGGAAAAAACCTGTAACTAATAGAAGAGCAACATGGCAACTGCAACGCAATTAAGAGATCAACTTCTCAATTGAATCAAACACATAAGGAGCTACCGCGGCTAAAACAACATAACCTGTCTAAATTCAAAGACAAATAGAAAAGGGAACTCGGGAATCAAATTAGGAACCTTTCAAAATTCAGACACCAAGAAGAAGAAAAGAAAAGAAACTTTGATTACTAGTATAACAGTAAAGAACAGCCCCGAATATGCTTATATATTTTCTGTGACTAAACAAAGGAGCCTCCTGGAGTATATTAAGGAACCTGCCATATAAAGGAGGAAACTTTGAGAGTTGAAGAAAGAAAAGTTGGAATTTTGGAGGGAGTAACAGAACATACATAGCATTTTCATCAGGGCTTGTGGTGTGGAGGATGAAACGCTGTGCCTTTCTGTAGACATTTTTCTCCTTTATTAAGATCTATATGATTCCTCTGAAGGACTTCAAAAATTGTTTTGTTGCAAAGTGCAACCTCTTTAAAGAACATCTCTGCTCTCGTCTTTAAAGAACATCTCAAGTTTCCTCAACTCATCAAAGGCTCTCATATCTACGAATCAAAAATCAAATTCAATTTCAAGGAGAAAAAATAAAAACCTAAAAAGAGATCCGAATTTTACAGAGTTCGTAGTATTTGTGAGGGAAGAGCTTCAAAATTCTGAGCTCCGATAGCATCTGAGCAGAGTACTTGAGAGCTTCTCTCAGATTGTTTGCGTCCAGAGATTCGAAACGTTCCATTGGACTTCTCAGAACTGAAAATCAATAGAAAATTTCTTTGAGCTCGAAATCGAAAAACGTACCATAACGCGATGCATATAGAAGGTGTTGTGTTCAAGAAGACATATATATGCTAGATCCTAAAACATCAACTTCCCAGGAACAAAAAACCGAGTTTGCAATAACAGAGAATCAATAAAAAAAGGGGGAGGGGAGGGCCTTTTCTCACCCAGAGTGGAGTTGAACCCACCAGTTACTAGTTCACCCACAGATCTCGACGCCTCAGGTCTTAACCCCTTACAAAGTGAACCAAGAGTCCTGGCAAGATAACGAGAACAAGAATCAGGACCAAAACTTGTAAAATACAAGGGAAATGGAAATAAGAAAAGAGGAAACGACTGATTTGTTATCGCAAGCTACAAGGATTTGGTAATCTGAACAATATAGAGAAAACGAGAGTGAGAGTGATTCGTCTAGAGAAAACCATAGAGACGTAAATGAGGTTGGAAAAAAATTTAAGGGCTAAATTGGCATTATAGGAAAAGTAAACAACTGATTCCCTTGAAACGTTGCATCATAATAGTTTTTTATTTTTAGCTGGTTGGGTCTCACATGTTACAAGGATCTGGTAATCTAAACATTCTAGAGAAAATGAGAGTTAGAGTGATTCTTCTAGAGAACACCAGAGAGACGTAAATTAGGTTGGCAAAAAATTTAAGGGCAAAATTGGAATTATAGGAAAAGTAAACAACTGATTCCCTTGAAACGTTGCATCGTAGCAGCTTCTTATTTTTAGCTAGTTGGGTTAAATCAGCCAACCCAATCAGCCAACAACCAAACACAATAAATAGTTGGTTGATGAAGTCAAACAACTAATTTTTAGTTAATCAACTAAAAATTAGCTGATTAACTATCAACCAAACAAGGCCAATGTTTGGTTAATATCCAGATATCTTATATTCTCCTGTGGTGAGAGCTTTTTTACTTGGTGTAATAAAACATTCTGGTGTCAATTTCATTCCAAAGAAATTGGATTGCAATCTTGTTAATCAGCAATGGTTTTTAATTTTCCCAAACATCTTCTCCTTATTTACTAATAATAACCTGTCTGATCATTCAACCATCATCCCTCACCTAATCTTAGTTAGCCTAATAACACCTTTCAGATTCAACAACTTTTAACTAAGTTGGTAGGTTTTGATGATGGAATTTGGAATGCCTTAAAGATAAGAGTTAGAGGCTCTAAACAATTCATCTATGCCAAAAAAATCCAAATGATTAAGCATGAGATGAAGCTACTATTCCAAAAGAACATTGGAAACACATATCACCTCCCAAATATTACTAAGAGTGATCATGAAAAAGTTTTAACTATATCTCTACAACAATCCATCTACTCAACACCAAGGCACTTATTTATGATTTCTCTTTATTGAAGAAAAGGTCTCGAATTGAATGGTAGAAAGGTGGAGATAAAAACACTGCTTTCTTTCATAGGGTTGTGATCTTAAAAAGGAATAGTAACAAAAAAATCTCATTGGAGTTTGATAATCACAAATTGGAATAACAACAGCAACTGTTAAATGGGGCATTCGATTACTTCTTAAGCATTTTGATCTTGCTAACTAATAAATATTCATCCTATACATTCCTCAAGGAAATCATGCAAGAATATATACCTCTTAAGAAGCTAATCCTTAAGCAAACCTGTAACCGTACAAGAGATTGAAGATACCCTGAAATCTTTGAATCCTCACAAGGCTCTAGGCTTTGATGGTTTCAACCTGTATTTTTTTCATCAAATTATAGCCTTTAACTAGGCAACTAGTCATTGATGTTGTCTTAGAGTTCTTTAATGAGGGATCCCTCCTTACTAAACTCAGTAGCACCTTTGAGACCCTCACTCTTATGGATGGTGAGTCGAATTAGTTCTTAAATTTTTGCCCAATCTCTTATTGCAACACAATATGCAAGCTCATCTATAAAATCTTGGCTTATAGGTTGAGGGGAGTCCTCCAAAAGTACATTGATCCTACCCAATGAGCATACATACCTAGAAGAATCATTGATGATAACATTTTGCTATTGCAAGAGCTAACGAAACTTATTCTAAGAAAAGAGGGAGCATGAATTGTTTACTTAAGATTGATATAAAAAAAGCATAAAATAGTGTGGACTGGAATTTCATGAAAAAAATCCTTCATTCTATATAATTTTTATATGCTTTCACTCAATATATTACATAATGCATAACCACTCCCTCATTTAGGATACTTATTAAAGGACAACCATCAAAATCTCTCAAAAGTTGCAAAGGGATTTAGCAGGGAGATCCTATATTACCCTATCTTTTGCTCTGGTGATGTAAATCGTCAATAAAACTCTTAAAAGAGTAATGGATAAAATCAATCACTTCAAATTCCACTCAACATATAGGAAACTATAGATAAAAAATCTAAACTTTAATAATGATCTCATACTCCTCTTTGAAGTGGACTCCACTTTTCTTTCAGAACTTATGAAAGCTCTCAAGGTTTTTAACACTCTTTCTGATAGAGATCAATTGTTCCAAGAGTTGATTCTATCTTTCAAGAAGTGCAACGAGACAGGAACAATCTATAAGGAATATTACTGGTTTTAAATTCTAGCTCCTCCCTTTCCTCTTTCTTAGAATTTCAATCTTTGCTTCAAAACTTTCTTCTAGAGACTTTAGCATCTTGATTGACAAAATTAACAAAAAAATTTCTAATTGGGGTACCAAGATTTTATCCACTACTAGCAGAGCTCACCTCATTGTTTCTGTTTTGAATTCCATTAATGTATATTGGGTTGCTTGTACTGCTCTTCCTACTAATATCATTAAATCCATTTATAAAATTTACAACAAACTCCTATGGTTAGGCAATGAAGAAACTTCTAGAAGACCTATAATTTGATAGAAGGATGTCTGCATCTGAAAAGACAGAGGTGGTCTTGGCATAACTCCTCTAAAAAAATAAACACAGACATACTCACTAACATATTATGAAGGCTAATGATTAATAAACAAGATTTGCGATGCAAATGAGTTCATAATATATACAACAAGAATCAGAGTATCTAGAACTTGAAGCTTAAACCATTTGTAGCATCAAATTTTAGAGTTATTGAGAAAAAAGGACATGTTTAAGTATGACTTTGTCGTTCTAATTAGAAATGGTAAATTAATAAGCTTTTGGTTTGATAATTGGCTTTTAGTATGATCCTTAGAAAACTTAGGAGCTGTTGCCACTCTCAAACCATTAATTTAGCATGATATGGTAATTGCTAAAGACTTATCCATTAAGAACATCTTCAGTTGGGTCTCTATTCCTAACTCTCTTTATTTGGAAATCATCTAAACATGCCTTCATCATGAAAAAGATATCATCATCTAGAAGTATACCAGGAATGACATTTTCACTAATTACACTTACATAATGGTTCTTTAATGTAATCTCAATTTAGTTCTATGGAATTGTATGGTTTAAACACCTACACCCTAAAGCCTCCATTATATTATGCTTAGCTATGAAAGCAAACTACCAACAGTTGACAATTTAGTGAAGTTCTTAAACATCTCTAGTTGGTCCATACTTTGTAAAAAGGCTAAGGAAAGTATGAACCATTTATTTTTTTCAATGTGAATTTGTTTTATTTACTTGGAGAGCATTGTTGCAAGAATGCTACATCTATAATGCGCCAGATGATTGGAATAATATAAAAGCCTGGTGCCCCACTATCAAACATCCTTAATATCACAGTGAAGTGGTTCTTTTGTTTAACACTTTCATATTTAGTCAAAGCTATATAGGATGAGAGGAACACTCACATTTTCCAAGATAGAAGCATGACTAAGGAACAATTCAACAACAAATATATACAACAAATTAAAAGTCATATCAGTTTATACAAATAAAATTTCAAAATCTTGACTATTGTAGCAGAATTTGGAATGTGTAATTTGTAATATCTGGAAAAGGATTGGAGTTCCTACGAGGATGAAGCTAATCATATGATATATGTGTTCTACTTTATGAAGACACCTGGATTTTTTTTTAATTCTGCATGTACATTTTGATTGCCTTTTATAGCTTAATTCATTACCTTTTTATCAAAAAAGAATAATATTACTAAATATTTTTTTATTTCACTCTACACAAAAGATTAAGGATAAAGGATAAATGATAAATGATAAACCTAACAAAACTTTTGAACTTTTGGATTTAAAATCCAATTACTAAATTTTGAAGTTTAAATTAATCTATTTGTAAAATATCTAAAAAACTTTAAATTGTTTTTAAAAACATCTAACTTAGCTTTCTAAAAATCAAAGCTTTCGAAGACTTGGAAACATTAGCATCCTCAATTACTATCCTTTAGTTGGTTATGGGTGATTTTAATTGTCTTATATCTTATATGCTTAAGACGATGAGGGTTCAAAACTTCTCCCTAAGCAGATTGGTGATGAGTTCAGAGTGTGTTTAAGTAATATTAAACTTACATATCTCAAATGTAGAGGGCATTATTTTATGTGGTTTTAAAAATAAGAGGGCAAGTGGTTGATTAGAGAAAAGCTTAATAAAGGCCTTACCAATTTAGCATGGATGGCTTCTATTCTTAATAGTTCTACATGCTGAAGTTCTTCTCTCATTTCAAATCATTATCCTTGTGAAGTTTATATCCCCTCATCTTTGGCAAAGCTGAAAAATTCTTTCATATTCTTTAATTTCTTTTCCATTTGAGGGTTTTGAGGAGGCTATGATCAAAGGGCTAAATACTTCTTTTGTGGGACATGGGGCCTTTAAATTTATGATAAAGATTTAGGTCATTAGGGATGAACTAAAATTGCTTCATAGAAAGAACTTTAAAGCATGTTTATTCTCATTTGAAACCTCAATAAGATGTGAGCTATTTATAATATAGAAGAAGCTTTCATTTGATCCTTATGATTTGTCTTTGAAACTAGTCAAGAAAAATGTACTCAGTAAGTATCTTTCTATACTTGAAGCCTACATCTCTTTGGTGAAACAAAAAACTAGAGTTCATTTGTTAAATAAAGGAGGTGATAATTTAACTTATTCTTTCAAGCCATTCAAGATAGAAGAAATTATAATAAAATTAGTGGCATTATTGATGAGAATGGAGTGCCATGCTGAGATCAAGTGAAACTCAAAGAACTTCCCTTCTCCTCATTGTATTAGGAACTTAATACCTTTATTTCCCTTGAAGTGTTACAAATAAAATGCTTTTTGTAAGCTCTCCAGTCACCAACTTACTGATTGAGCATGCTCCTTTAATATGCATCCTAATAAAATAATTAGATTGGATAGATTGAAAGCCTCCTTTTTTCAAAAATCTTGAAACTTATTAAGTAGTCCAATATCTATGTAGTTAAAGAGTTTTTCAGCTTAAGAAGCTTGCTTAAGGAATAAAACAATACATATATATGTTTTATGCCAAAAATTCCTAACCCCTCCGTTCAAGGATTATAGACCAATATCTTATTGTAACATTGTTTATAAAATTATTTCAAAGATTTTAGCTTCAAGGCTTAAACCAGTTCTTACGAGACTTATCAAGTAATCACAATTTGCCTTTATTATAGGTATAAACATTGGTGATAGTTTTATGATTTCTTAAGAGCTTTTCAACGCTTATTATTTTAAAAAATCTATTAGAAGTTTCTCTTTAAACATTTATTTTTCCAAAGCATTTGATACCATTAGCTAGGAGTTTATTTCTCATGCTTTGCGCACCTTTAGCTTTCCCCCTCATTTTCATCAACTAGATACTATAATGTGTCTCTACTCCATCTTATAGTATCTTAGTCAATAGAGAGTCCACTCCTATATTTAAGGATGCTAAAAGAATCAAGCAAGTTTACTTTATTGCATTAAAGTTTTGTCTAGCCTCATCTCAGACAACATTGATTGAGGAATAACATTCAAGTTTCCTCATAAATGTAAGAAATTGAAGCTCTATAACTTATGATTTTGCTAATGAATTAATATTGCTTTATGAAGCTTATAAGAATTCAGTCAACAACTTTATACATTCTCTCAATCTCTTCTCTATATTATATAGTATCAACGTGAACTATTCCAAAAGTCAGTTATTTGTTTCATATTACTCAAATGAATTAACTTTCAAGCATTTTAGGTCTTCAAATCCATAAAGCTTTTTTTAAGTACTTAGTAGATCTTATCACCATATCTAAGCCAATATTTATGGATGTAACCCTCTCTTTGAGTCAGTTTTGAAGAGAATCTCAAACTAGAAGAACAACAAAACTGGAAGAACAAAACACTCTCTTATCCAAATAGAAGCCAACTTATTTTATCCATTTTCAACAATAAAAATATTTGTTAGCACTCTTATTTATTCTTGCCTTTTAACCTCATTACATTGGTTAAAAAACTGTTCAATTTTTTTTCTATAGAATGGTAAAAGTTTTTATAAAGAAATAGCAAAAATTACTTAGAAAGAGATTTGCTTAGATAAAGAACAAGGGGCCTTAGGATAAAAATGTAAAAGAACCACTAACAAGGTCTTAATGGCTAAATGATTATAGAGATTGTCCAACGATAATGATAGTTTATATGTAAAATTGATGCATAAGAAATATTTAAAGGGTTGTAGCTTTTAGAGTGTGAAGGCTTAAGCTGACACCTCTTAGAAAATTAGCCAAATGTTGAAGCTTAAAGGTTCCTTAGAGAGGGAAATACATGCTCATATTGGCAGTGGGAGAATTACCAACTTTTGGTTTGATAACTGGGGTAAACTTGGCCCCCTTTATTTAATTTTTATTTTCTCTCCCCTATAACTTGTTATTCCTATTTAGGCCAAAGTAAAGGAGATAATTAGAGAGGATGAATGGTATTATGAAAATAATGGATAGGTTGATATTGTTAATGCCCTTCCTAACTACAAAACTGACTCCTACAAGGAAGAATATTGTATTTAGTTAAGACATAAGTCTAGTAAGTTCACTAACTCCTTATGTGCATCCATTTTCAAAGCTCCTAATGAAATTGTTCCTTGGAAAAAGCTGGATTGGTTTAAAGACGACCTAACAAAGGCTTCCTTCACCTTATGGATGACTATTAGAAAGTGACATATGACATTTGATAACATCAACTGATCAAGTGGAGCTTTAATTATAATGGTATATGTGACCTTTATAACGCTTCTCCTGTAAGTATTGAGCACTTCTTATTTTTATGTCCTTATCATGTATGGAGGCATATCCTTTTATAATGTAATATGCAGATCCATTTAAGTCAATAGGATCAAGCGATTAGTTAGGCTTAAAGTGTCAAAGCTTAAAATAAGCATGGTTTGTTAATTTTAAGTTAAGCCTGAGCTATTATATCTATAGTGTGTGGAGGAAAAGAAACAATAGAGCTTTCAGGAATAAGGAAATGGTGTTAGTACGTAGAGGGAACCTTATTACGTACCCCAGGGTCCCGTGAAAGGATCAAAAATGAAGGTAATGCGGAATA
>JAOSBM010000204.1:16045607-16056310 GCA_027568955.1 Erythroxylum tenue | reverse complement strand
ATTTGGCCATTTCGATTTTCCTCCGATAACTTTCTCAATTGCTATCCGATTTACCCGATTTCTGAACCATTGATTTTCTAAACGAATTTTCTATCTTATCTCGCATGTATTCAGATCCTTTGATCCTTTGAAATTTTGTACCATTTGTTCGCTTTGTTTCTGTCTTTTGCCTTTCTGTTCGATTTCTTTGGCTTCCGTTTTCGTTTTGTTTTTGGACTTTGTATTCGTTTCCATTTTGATTCTATCGCTTATTTGTTTCTGTTGGTCGCCACATTGCTTTGCTTCCGCTATTGCTTTCCGATTCTATCGTTGCTTCCGCTATTGGTGTCCGATTCTATTTGTATAGTTGGGCTTTCGCAGTTGGGTTTCGGTATCGGAGTCCAACGTTTGTTGGTATCAGAGCAAGAGTGGGAACGCTCTGGTTTGTTTGTGTTCGATCGTTGGATTCCGGAACCGGGACCCAACATGAGGTATCATTAGATAAATCTAGATACCATATGTCACAAGCAAGTATGCTAGTGATCTCATCTCTCGAGTTGACATACTGATACTAAGATAGCTTGCACTCCAATTGACTCCAATGATCACCTTTCTGTTACTAATGGAAGTCTACTTAGTGATGGTACCCTTTATCGCCAATTGGTTGGCAGTCTTATCTATCTTACTGTCTCTCGTCCAGATTTTGTTCATGTTGTTATGAGTCAATTCATGTTCGCAACTTATACCACTCACTTCCTGGTTTCATGTTCGCAACTTATACCACTCACTTCCTGGTTTTTCTTTATATATTGAGGTATGTGCAAGGTACACTCTTTCATGGTCTTCTTTTTTGCTACTCTTCCTCATTGGAGCTATAAGCCTATTTTGATGCTGATTGAGCTAGGGACCCAATTAACCTTCAATCCACGCTTGGTTATTGTTTCTTTTTGTGCATATCTCTCATTTCTTGACGCAATAAGAAACAAACAATTACTTCTCAATCTAGTACAAAAGTCGAATACAGAGCTCTTGTTGATACTACCTTTGAACTCCTTTGGTTACGATGGCTGCTTCAAGATATGAGTGTATATATCCCCTTCGCAATTCCTCTCAATTAAGGTAACTATAGCGCTATGCAAATTGCTCATAATGATATCTTTTGTGAACAGAACAAACACATCAAGATCGATTGCCAGCTTGTTCAACATCATATTCTCCAAGGGAATAAACAAGTTCCTGTTTCCTCATAATCTATGCTGCTAACATGTTCACAAAGTCTTATCTACTTTGGTACTTTGAAGATCTTGTTTTCAAGTAGGGTTTTAACAATAATATTATCATCTTATTATTAATCCTATCATTAATCTTATTATTATAAAATATACCCTATCTTATCCTTGATTATAGCTAATTGATCCTTATTTCTAGCTAATTGATATGATTGAATATCATAAAATTAGGAATATTTAGTTAGCCTAATAGTATGTAAATACCCCATATACATTGAATTATACATACAAGAAAGAAACAGAAAATTCCTTTTGTCATTTTCTATTTACTATTTCTTTCTACAACTTTTATCAATAAAATCTAAATTATGTGATATAATTAATAAGTATGATGTTAAGTTGATAAATAATTATAACACAAAAAGAAAAACATATTATTTATTTATTAAGCTCGCCAAGTGGCTTTTGGGGAGGAGGGTCCCGTTGCTTTTTTATAGCCTTTTGCTCCACTACAATCATGGACGGAGCCACAGTGGGGGCACTTGCCCCCACTCCACCTAAAAATTTTTAAATTTAAAATTATTATTTAAAAATTTAATTTTATAAAAAATTAAAATTTTGCCCCCATTAATTTAATTGGTGACAAAATAATAATAATAAAAATTATAGATATATTAAGATATTAAATAAAAATAAAATCTGAGTCCATTTATTTTTATTAAGATTACTATTATTTGAGCCTATGAATTTTGTAAATGAAAGCCTACAAATAGAGAGATAAAAACTACATGCTTAATTGACTTTTTTTTATTCAGATTTTCTACCCTTTTGGCTTCTTTACCACACTACTTTTTGTCTTTTTGGCTTTTCTTCCCCTAACTCCACAAGGACTACCACACACAAAGCGAAAAACAATAATCTATATTGAACGTAATTGTGGAAAGGATTCCTCCACAGGCCTTACCCCGTTCTAATGCTGATAGGTAAATTCTCACTTCTTTTCTTTGGAAGAATGTGTAGTACGTATAATTTAGAGATGAGTTCTTGTAAGATGTAATAGAGTTGGTACAGTTTTAATCTTTACATTATTTTATACTTTTAGTGAAGACACAAGATAAGATTTCTCATTGTAGACGAAAAATCGTAGCATTTAAAGTCGTAAAAATGAACAAAAATAGTACAAACCATCTAGCACTAGTAATAATAGGGATAAAAGAAGTACCATAGATGCCCTTATGAATAAAAATAGATGGGCTCAGATTTTATTTTTTATTTGATATCTTAATATATCTATAATTTTTATTATTTTTTGTCGCCAATTAAATTAATGGGGGCAAATTTTTAATTTTTTTAATGGAATTAAAATTAAAAATAATAATTTAAATTAAAAAAATTTCAGTAACATAAGAGTACTTTAAATATTTTGCCCCCACTCAAAATAATTTCTAAATCCATCCCTGGCTACAATGATTATTTTACCGATAGAGAACACTTATGCATCCTTACTCTTTTTTTTTTTTTAACCTAATGGTTACTCTAAATGCACTAGCTTCCCCTTTATAACTGACTAAATTCAACTCCAAAACCAAAGTGCTTGCACCTTAGGGAGGCAACAATTGTCTTACTTGTTCCTAAGAACAAAAGTACGATACATCAACTTAATGTAGGAAGTGAATGGCAATGCCAGGAAGGAATGTGATATCTTATGGACAGGTGAAGTTAATTCATTGTTCTCATTAATTATATCTTTTGCTTCATGAAGGGCATTGCACGACGCGAGGAGATCCTCCGTTTCACTCCACCAACGTCAATTCTGTTCTATTCACTCTAATCCACTCATTTCATAATATTTTAAATTTTTAATGAAATGTATGGATAGGCATACGGTTGGCACAAGAAGAGTGGAAGAGAGGATCTGTTCCTTTGCATGATAGCCATTTTCATTGTACAATTTGCTGTCTGTGGAAAATGAGAGGCCAACTACCTGTACATTAGCGTTGTAATTTGAGCATCTTAATGTCAACGGCCATATTTCTTGCCGCTCAGGAAAATTAAAATAAATAAAAAAGAAGAAAAAGCCAATTCTGAAAGAAGGAACATGTTATGTGTTTCCAGACATTGCAAAGCTTTATTGGCCTCAAGTCTTTGTACGATTTTGATGTACACTGAATTGCTGAAGTTGGGTGCCACTGCCACACCTATTTTACAAACATTAAATGCGAGTTCCCAGTGATGGACACAAAATCTACCCAACCCTCATCTTATCTAGCCTACCTTTTTTTTTTAATTTTTCCTCTAAGAACTGTATGTATAACATATCTTTTCATTTTTTAACAGTAGACCTGTAACTGATATTCTTCAGATATACATTAAATAATTTTTTTTCGAAAATGCTATATTTTTTATTTATCATCATCCCCACGTTTCAAGATCAGTCACTTAGTTTTGTGGACTCCGCCTCCTAATATTCTAGAAAAAATTTGCAGAACTACAAGACGTAAACATAAACACAAACCTCCACGATAATTTAGAAGCTTTAAAGAGATTCCATGAACCATTTGGACCACCCCATAGGAGCGTGTTATGTTGCTTAGAGGATTGATATTTTGGACGAGTTCTCCTACAACGTGTGTTGAACAATGAATTGTTGACAAATTGGATGTCTCAAAAGATGTTGAAAGTGTACTTTTCACAAACATTGAATGCTAGTTTCCAGTAATGGAATCAAAACCTACCCAACACCAACATAGCCTCTCCTTTCAAGTCCGACAATGATTTATATTATCATGCACAGGGTTACATACATAAGATAGCATCCTTTTCTCAAATCTCACACCATACACATGAAAAGGATATAAACCAAATTTCACCTTTTTTACCACATAATTTTATATAACAAAAGGATATGTTAAATAATTCAGGTCCACAGACATACAACTGATATGCCGCTAGCCCTAGAGGCCTCATAATACTATGTTGCAATATACGAAAGGCTGTAATTTCAAAATATAAGCATCTGTGGATGATATTAGAAATGGACGGGGGAACAACAACAAAAGAAAGAATGGGTAACGCCCAAAGTCCAAACTAGAAAAGGATCTAATTTCGATGCCCGACTCCAAAGTGGAACCTTTTCGCATGTCTATCATTAAATGCATATTCAAGACGCAGAGGGCCCAAGGGCGAGTCCACACGAACGCCAAAGCCGTATCCATATCCGCTTCCAGGCTTGTGCCTTGCCCCAGCTGGATCACCTGTTCAACAAGAATCAGAATTCTCAATCACAAATGTCAAAATGTTCTAGAGATGCTTGTCAACAGGTTAAATTCTCGGTTGTAGATTTTTATGTTATTTGATTTTTAAACAAAAAAAAAAAAAAAAGACGTACGCCCCATCACTTCTTTAAGATGCCTAAAACAGCAAGCAACAACCGGAATTTCCAGCTAACTGGAGTTTGTCAAAGGCCTTTTTGAACTCAACAGAAGACACCACAAGGACGGTTTTGCTAAGTTCTAAAAGACTAAACTCCATATATTGTCACATCAAACATTAATGCTCAAGGACAACGAAAAGACTTTAGCTTTATGATGGTGGATGTTTCCGAAGTATGTTTTGAGAGTTGTCCCCCGTGCCAGTGTCAGGACATTCACCTTCGCTAACATCAAAATTTGGAAAGGGCAGGCAACGAAAATGAGATAACCTACCAAGCACAGTGAACCCAGAGCCAAGATCAGTACCATAGTCAGCAAAAACAACTCCCTCCACAGGGCCCAACTGCAAAACAAGGAAGAGAAGAGGATCGATACAGTTCATTTTCCACAGGCAGCAACACATGCAATGCCTATGCAAATATCATCAACTCGCATTACGATAAAGGACAATAAAAGAGAAACAAGTACCACATAGCATTAAATACAAAATTTATAAAATAGTTGTTGCCATCACTTACCACAGGAAAAGAAATTTCACCGGAGCCAACAACATAAGACCGTCCAGACCCTACAGCACCTTCTTCATACCCTCGCACACTATTTGTGCCACCGATGGCAAAGGCTTCATGAGGAGAGAACTTACCTACTACATGGCCACCAGATAAACTACAAAATTGAAACAAGAGCCGAGTCAGCATGATGAATCAAACTACCACAGCCAAGTATTGTCATGAGAAATATGCAGATGGAAAAGAAAAAAAGTGCAAATTTTTGGATCCAAAAGAAGTTTTGCAGGAACATTTGTTAATAACAAGAACAAGTAAATGGGCCATAATCTTTTCAAAGCCGTATCAGGGAACACCCTTCTGGTTTATCCAGCATTTTTGCATCCCGGTTCCTGCTGCTGCAAGTATGTTGGTTCAAATAAGCATATTGCAACTTAAGAGACATCAAACATACACCATACCTCAGAAGAAAAAGAGCTGGACCTATTTCCACGCCCTTTCTTGCGCGAGCATTTACTCTGTTGAAAAACAGCCACTCAGACCAAAGAGGAAGACATTGTTCCATGTTCAATACAAACTGTAAAGAAACACAAGTGATGGTGGTGTTCGTAAATACAAATAAATATAGTCATTGGCGACATAATTTTGACAAGTAAAAAGAAAAGCAAGCAAATACAATCATAATAAAAGTAGGAGAATTTTTTTTAATGATAATAACAACCATTGATGAGCCATGTTCACCAGATCCAGTATAAACACTTTCAACTTTCGCTAGTAGCATATCATCACAGTTCTTGCCACTGCATGACAAACAGTGAAGAAACAACATCACATTCTACCTCTAGCATATTTGCAACAAGGACATAGAAGTAACTAAAATATCCAGGTAGCAATAGATACAGTAATGGAGATTATACCTTGCAGTAAGAGGACTACTATAGCAATCCTTAATAATTGGATTTCCGTTTTCATCCCGTACACCAGCATGCTGAGCATGTTAGAATTGATGAAGAAGTCAACAGTTTGAATTGCAGTTTAAAACACCAAAAGAAATAACATGAAGAAGTGGTACATAGGAAACAAAACTATTATGACATATCCAAAAAATTTAGTTGAGGTATTGGAATTAAAAATTTATGAATCAACCACACGGGCCGAACGGCCAAATGAGGTATGGACTTCCTTAGCTATTCTTTTAGAGGTGTTCTCCCAAACGATCATGTTTCGACAAAAGCAAAAACTAA
Source organism: Erythroxylum tenue (assembly GCA_027568955.1). Lineage (NCBI taxonomy): Eukaryota > Viridiplantae > Streptophyta > Magnoliopsida > Malpighiales > Erythroxylaceae > Erythroxylum > Erythroxylum tenue. Next base: position 16,049,921 of record JAOSBM010000204.1, on the reverse strand, counting down.
AACTTGAATGAAGCAAGTACCTGAAAAATAAGTCCAGCAGTTCCACTCCACTTTGGCCTTATAGGTCGACTGAATTCTACGCCAGCAGATATGCGGCCAATTGTCAGACTACTATTGCCAGGTTGGTTACCATGAACAAGATTCCCAGGGGTCCTTGAATTCTAGAATAGAAAGAATTAGACCAGATGGAGGGAGAAAAGAGCCCACCACTGTGGCCACGTAAGTGTGATGACATTGAAACACAAGATGCTACCTGAACCGTAATGGTTCTTGAGGTTCGCTTATCATCACCTTGAATCCATGGATCTGTGTAGTTTATGCGAAATATGGAGTCAATCTGCCCTCGCTCCAATGAAATATTGAGCTTCTGGTTTCTTCCGAAAACATTTCTATGAGAATATGCAAAGCTGGAATGATAATAGAACAGGTAAAACAGAACATGATCAGGTGACGGTAATAAAATAATAAATGTAATATGCTGGATCAGAAAAAGAAAAGAGAGAATGCAGGGAAGTTAGTTTGACATTTACTGGCCCATTTGAATTGCATGTGATGGAAAAGGAAAAAAAAAAAAGAAAACAATAATCATATTTCTTACGTAGCATTACCTTCCAATGAGTCCTGATAGAGGGCCACTTGTGATCCTATAATTCAAAAGATAATCAGAAATACATGTTACAAAACTTACATATGAACAAAGTATAGCATGTACAGTCTTCAACAAAAACTTTTGAACATACATATAGCTCTAAAAGATCCGAACTTTCACTCACCCACTTGATATTCCACCACCAGCAGAAAATCCACCACTTGGACGCTCAACAACATTCATTATCAAATCAACTTTGTTGGTGTCTAGATATAATCATGAAACGAGAAGAAAACAATTATATAAAAAAACTATATGATAACACATGAGAATCAATATGCCAAATATATAATAATACAGAATCCATGTAAAGCACAAAACATCAAAATTTAACTTCACAAAAGCCAAGTCTAATTTAGACGAGTTATGCTTGAAGAGCAGTGAAGACTAAGCCGTGGTTTCTTCCATAGAAAACAAGGTTAAAGTTTTACCTCCAGCAGGTTGGGGAATAATGCTGACATCTTCCATTATTCCCATGGTTAACACAGTATCCACATCTCTCTTTCCTTGAAGCATGCTGTAAATCTGTGGAAGGATAATGGCAACAAAGAAAAAGGAAAAAGGAGAGGAAGTTTGATAGAGTTCCCAACCATTAGAAATAAACAGATGACCCATTTAACCATGAAAAAGTGGACAGCAAAACCACGCTAAGCAATAGAAGACAATAATTAAAAGGCCTAGAATATGTTGGACACACAAAGATGTAGATGCCCATTGTTCAGTTGAATGTTGACATCTTCAAAATACAAGGGCTGTTTCTCAATTTGTGGATTCAGCATTTACTAGAGACTATACAAAGCAAGAATAATGGTGGTGAAGATATGGGTCTGGAATTACCTGCCCCTTTTTGGTTGTAAGCTGTCTAAGTATTGTTTCAGGTTTTGTCTTCCCTTTGGTTGGTTCACCACTAAGACAACAGTAAAGAATGAATTAGTTTACTCAACATAGAAGTAGCTTTGACTATAATTTACACGTGCAAATGTATGTTAGTTCATGCATCTGTCTGTCATACAATAGCATGAAAAAAAAAAGTAAAGTTCAAAGCAAATAAAAGGTAGGCCTTACGTCTTACGGTCAAGGAAACGTATAGAAACATTATTCACCTCCGCTTCAGCAACTTGCAATCTTATAATACCCCCAGAGAGGATCTCGACACCTGAAACCTAATTTTGATGAAGCAGAAAAGTGCACTGAAAGTGAAAATTTGCTCTTTTAGCACAAGGTAAAAATACCAGATCACACTCGCAAGAAACATTTGTAAAGCAGCAAATATACAGAAGAAAAAGTACTGACCAAGCCAAATAGACCACGTTCCATGTACCAGTCATTGATAGAATTGATGACTTCATCTAAATGCCTAATATTAACCACTTTTCCTGCACAGCTTGATAGAAGAATAAATCAAGCTCATTGAAGGTCTAACACTAAGATATTTTGATACTCAAACATCATAAAAGTGGACTTTACTATGAACGGACACGTAGTCATGAACCAATATTCATAACCTACCATATCCACTGCGGAAAGCATCTTCCAGAAATTTTGTAGGAAGAACACTTGCTCCTTCACATACCAGACCATGAAAATCTTGGTTTGGTTCTACCTTATGCCACAAGAAAGCATAATTAGTCATTCATCCAATTCAAAACCAATTAGAACACATGTTTCTAACCTAGCATTATCATACAACAAAATTTTCCAGTTAAAGATACTCAAATGAAATGTTACAATGACAACAAAACCTTAATCAATAGAACCACAACTGCTATACCTGAAACACCAATCTGATACCATCACGAGTATCAACGGCAACAGGCATACAGGAGCTGAAGTAGCCGCTATCGATGATCCTATGAACATCCTCTTGGACCTCACGCACAGTGAGAGCCGAATTGGCTCTAGAAGCTTTAAGTGCAGCCACAGCTTCAGCTTCCAGGTCTTTCCTCTCCAGCTCCTCACCATCTTTGTTCCTTACCAACACTTCGCTAATCAAAACCCTCTCCTCGTCGTGTCTACTCGAGGAGTGAGTAGTAGCAGTATTTCCCTTCTGCTGTGAGACCACGGCCTCCGACGACGACTCCGGCGGCTGCGATAGCAACAATGACGCCGAACAGAGGATCGGCAACTTAGCTCCCCCCTTGGAATCATTCGACTGAGACAGCGACAAAGATGCCAAAGAAAGAAGAGAAGAGCCGTGACGCAAGCAAGGTGGATGTAGGTGGGAATTGGAGCCAGTTAGGATCGAGCGGACGAAATTACTGAAAGTGAGTTTGAATTTGTCGATTTGAGAATTAAGAGTGCGAGAAATGAAAGGTAAAGGAAGAGGGAGAGGAAGTCTCGGTTGCTGCTGGTGGTTTTGATCGGGAATCTTGACGGAAGACAAAGTGAAGAAGTGCACGTCTTCGTTTGGAGGCATTGTTTCAAGGGGATAAACCCTAAAAAACTAGCCACTACTGAGAGGGAGAGCTAATCGGAGAAGAAGAAGGCGAATAACCGTTGATTTTAAGTGGTGGGCTCATTCTGGTTTGGGTTTGGGTATTGGTATCAGAGGAAGGACATTGGATATCCTGTACACAAAGCTGAAGAGTGAGGAAGCCCGAGAAGTTTGATGCTCAAATTTGTCATTTAAATTATGCCCTTTGTTTTCTTTTTATTCCTTATGTTTGATTCGAACTCAGATTTTTTATGAAATAGAATATAATAATTTATAATATAATAGAATATAAATAAATATAATATTAAAAAATTATTTTTTAAAAAAATATAAAAGTTTATAATGTAATATAACGAAATGTTGTTTATTATTTTATATTGTATCATAAATCCCTCAAATTAAAAATAACATATTTTTAATGTTTAGAATGAAATAAAATATAATATAAAATTATTTCCTTCCTTATTATTATATTTCATTTCATTTTATTATAATTTTTTAAATAATATAATAATATTACATTATATTATATTATATTAATAATCGCTCAACATAATCTTAACATTTTGGCATCGGAATTCAATTACAGGAAGCCCGAGAGGTTTGAGTCACGGACACAAATGAAATCACTTACATTTTTACTGTTTTAATTAATCATATCCATATGAGAATTACATAAACGTGTGTGAATAAAATGGTTGAAATAGAACAGTTGATTTTTTCCAAATGAACAAACTAATTCTGGAGCGGGGAAGGATAGCTAGAGGGGACAAGATCTTTTGTCTAATTTTATGGTGTTTTATTGTGTCCAGTAAATCTCAGCCATTAATTTATGCAGGTTCTGTATAGATTCTACATAAATTCACGTGAGGTCCGTATAAATGAATGGCTGAAATTCACTAAATACAATAAGACACCATAAAATTAGACAAAAGATCTGAACTCTGCTAGAGAATAGTAGGCACCGCACAGGGCAGGTCGCTTTTCGAGTGAGGGAGTGGGAATGTCGAGTAAGTGGAAATCCAACGCATTCCGTCGTTTCTTTTTCAGCAAGCAGTGCGGTCTTGGAAGTTGGACCCCGCTTCACTTGTAACGGAAGAGCTTCCCTCTTGAGATTAATTGAATTCCACAGCCTTCTGTTATGAACTCAGCTACAACAATTGGACTCATAGGACACGTACAAAGCAGCTGCCTGGAAAATATGATGATTTCAAGATTCAGGGGATGGTTG
>JAOSBM010000204.1:16034206-16045507 GCA_027568955.1 Erythroxylum tenue | reverse complement strand
GCGAATCAATAGATCAGCCGCTTCCTCTATTTGCCTCCGGGTAAGGGAGGTTTGTTGCGGTGCAGGAGGATTCGCGTATGGGGATGCTGGAGGTTTGGATGCGAGTTAGTCTCGGCGTTATCCTCCAGAGCTACGCTCTGTGCTTCTTGATCTTGGTTTTGAGGCTGCGACTGATCGTTCAGGTGTGAAGATTGCGCATGGGACTCGTGATGTGCTGGCGGGAGAGCGGCAGGCAATTGCGAACCTATCCATTGTAGCGCAAGTGCCGTGACGGCGGCGATATCAGGATTGGCTGCTACCGCTTGACTAATCTGTGTATTTATGAACGTGGTACCCTGACGTCGGGCCCCACGGTGGGCGCCAAATGGTTCAGTCAGATTCTGTCCAGGTTGGATGCTGTTGCTTGGATCCATGATCTCAGTAGGCTCGACGTGATGAACGCCTGCAAAACAATAAAGGCACGCCGGGGGTTGGTTGCAGGCAGGCCCCTCCGACGCTCAAGTTAAGTTTCTGGAGAAGGTAATAAGCAGCTAAAGGCAGAGAGAAGCAGGGTATCAGGCTCGTACCTGAATTATGGCAAAGTAATACCTTATATGCGGGATAGTTGCTAGGTTTAAGTTTTCACGTAGGTCTTCACGTATGCATGGGAGGTTGTCTCCTACAATCGGGCTGATGATGATTGGACATGGGCTTGGGCCCAGGAGCTGTCGTCCTAACCAGAAATAAAAAAGACAAAATTAGACTTATCTTATTTAACTTATAATTTAATTAATTATAAGAAAAGTTCATACATATCTATTAATTCAAAAATTTTAAATTTAAATAGTAATTAAAATTATAATTTGTTGAATCAAATCAAATTCTTTCTCAATTATGGTTATGAATTTATTAAATAATAACCTTACGGGTCAATTTTTGTATAGATTTTGTTTTAAAGTCACTCGTTTACATAATATGATATCACACGCATGTAAGGAATGATTTAGGTTACAGGGGCGGTTAATCGGAAGTAAGAAACAAGACGTTGCACATTTCAAATATTCAAAAACAAAAGCCGCATCATAGCACAGCAAATCGAACCTATAAAACCCGACAAACCCTCCACTGAGAGCTTTTTGGCGCAAAATCTCTCTCTCTTTCTCTTGCTGCCTGTGACAATCTGCCTCCTCCTGTTACCCTCACCACTCTCTTTCTCTGTTCTATCAAAAACACTCGCAACCAAAAACCCTACCCCTATTCCACCTCTCCCCTCATCACCGCCACCGACGCTTCTTTTTCCCTCAGGTATCTATATCGTTTAGTCGTTTACGTTTCATCTTCTGTGTATGGATTGGTTCGTGCGGCGATACACGTGTAGATCCGTATCGTTTGTAATTTCGTGTGTGCATGTTTTCGTGTTGACTATGACTTGACGGTGCTTTCTCGTTGGTTTTCGTCCTGTTCTCTTTTGGCTTTCTTTCTTTTTTTGATTTTATCGTTTCCTCTGTTTTTTTGCTGTTTTGTTTTCTTTTCATTTCTAGTTCTCTTTAGTTCTTTTCATTTCTAGTTCGGTTCTCTGGTGCTGCTTCGATTTAAATTTTCACTCACATAAATGAATATTATGCATGATTGAAAATTTTCACAATGGAGCTAATTTTGTGAAAAAAAAAAGTTGGCTGTTTTTTTATAATCATTTTGGTTAGATTTTGAAAAGAATCGTGCCATCACACGTGTACTAACCATCCGTATGCAATCATCAAATCTTTTGCGTTGTAGGCTGATGAAATCTTATTTGGTGATTATTGATTGAAGATGGAGTCAGCATTTCAAAATGGTAAACTGAAGGCCAATGAGAGGGACGATCTCAAGACACCCCTACTTCAGCAGTCTTCAGACAGTGCTGTGGTTGTTGTTTCAGAACACAGTGACAACAAAGATAAGAAGGTTAGAACGGCCAAGCTCAGAATTCGTGACATCAAGTGTGCATCTTGTGCGACGTCCATAGAATCTGTGCTTCAGGACCTTAATGGAGTTCAGAACATTGTGGTTTCACCCCTTGATGGCCAGGCTGCTATTACCTATTTTCCGGACCTCACTACAGTAAGTTACCCTGGAGAATGCCTAATCTTTTATGACTCAGCTCATCTAGCTCCTAGATATTGATGTTGGTAATATTAAATTGGTAAATGCCTAATCTTTTGTCTCAGCTCATCTAGCTCCTGGACATTGATGTTGGTAATATTAAATTGGTATGCTACCCTTTCCTTCTAGAGAGTTTAGAAGTATTGATCTGACACTGTCACTTTTTTTCTGTTAGGCTAAAGTAATTAAGGAAACCATTGAAGATGCTGGATTTCCAGTGGAAGAATTTCCAGAACCAGGCATTGCAGTATGCCGGCTCAGGATTAAAGGAATGGCTTGCACCAGCTGCTCTGAGTCTGTTGAACGTGCACTCTTAATGACCAATGGAGTTAAGAAAGCAGTGGTTGGTCTAGCTCTTGAAGAAGCAAAAGTCCACTTTGATCCAAACATCATTGATACAGAAGGTGTAATTGAAGCGGTAGCAGATTCTGGGTTTGGTGCTGAGCTTATCAGTTTTGGGAATGATGCAAACAAAGTAAATCTAAAACTTGAAGGCTTTATTTCTGCAGAAGATACTGCCCTTATCGAATCTGTTTTGGTATCAACAGCAGGAGTGAATGCTGTTGAGATGGACTTGAAAGAGAATAAAGTTACTGTTAGTTATGAACCTGATTTAACTGGTCCAAGGTTTCTGATAAAGTGTATTGAAGATGCTTCTCCTGGTCCCAACATGTATCATGCAAGCTTGCATGTCCCTCCTAGACGAAGAGAAACAGAGGGGCTGCAAGAAATTCGGAAGTATAGAAACCAATTCTTATTTAGCTGCCTTTTCTCTGCGCCAGTTTTTCTGTTTTCTATGGTACTTCCAATGCTTCATCCTTATGGTGACTGGTTAGAGTGCAGAATTCATAATGCATTCACCATCGGGATACTTCTTAGGTGGGTCCTCTGCACACCAGTGCAGTTCATTGTGGGCCAAAGGTAATAAAATTATTCTTTTAATCTCACCTTTTGATGCCTTACTCAAGTGTCACCATGTCTGTCATTGAAAATTACAGGTGATAAATTCACGATTTAAGAAACTAAAAATACTAAAACGATGGTATTACTTTCAGGTTCTATGTGGGAGCTTACCATGCTTTGAGACGAAAATCTGCCAACATGGATGTTTTGGTTGCACTAGGCACTAATGCAGCTTACTTTTATTCTGTATATGTGGTGATAAAAGCAATAACTTCTGATAAATTTGAAGGGCAGGATTTCTTTGAGACTAGTGCCATGTTGATATCATTTATTCTCTTAGGGAAATTTTTGGAGGTTATGGCTAAAGGAAAGACTTCAGATGCTTTAGCAAAGCTGACTGAACTTTCTCCTGATACTGCTTGTCTGATAACATTGGACAGTGATGGAAATGTTACATCCGAGATGCAAATTAGTACTCAATTGTTACAAAAAAATGATATTATCAAGATTGTTCCAGGGGAAAAAGTTCCTGTGGATGGTATTGTTGTTGATGGTCAAAGCCATGTGAATGAGAGTATGATTACTGGAGAAGCAAGGCCCATTGCTAAACGACCTGGTGACAAGGTACAGTCTATGTATTATTTACATTTGTTCATGTGGAAGATAGCAAAAATGCTAAATTGAGCTCTCTTTCTTTGACCCATACCTGATAAATAGGTAATTGGTGGGACTGTGAATGACAATGGATGCTTACTGGTTAAGGCTACACATGTTGGGTCAGAGACTGCGCTCTCCCAAATTGTGCAACTAGTTGAAGCTGCTCAGCTTGCCAGAGCTCCTGTTCAGAAACTCGCTGACCGAATCTCCAGGTTTTTTGTTCCTACAGTAAGTTGATTAATTCCTCTATTTTTATTAATTTTGGTTATACTAGACTAGGAAATCTGTAACTACAACAAATTCCAAAGGAAGAAATCTTGAACTGTGTATTCACAGAAAGGGTTGAAAGCTACCTAAGCAGATTTCATTAAAGAAATTCTTTGAGGACTCTAGGCCCTTCAATATCGGAAACATAAAGAAAAAAGGATTGCCACTCATTAAGTATCTGCACTCCTTTCTAATGCAGCCATTATCTTAATACACTCATTTTTTGAATCTAATGCTAGCAGGCTGCAATGGATTCACTTGATTTCTAAAACATTAAGCTTCCATTTTGTCCTTTTTTTTTTATAATCTTCTTTGTGTGATCTTGCGGATAGGCTAAGCTTTTCCCTGTACATCACACATGTTTATGAAAAAGATTGCCATGCATTAGGTTTCTGTACTTTTTCCTTATAAAGTCAATATTTTATTCCTCTCATTTTGAATCAAATGCTAGCATGATGAAATGAGTTCACTTGATTTGTGAAACAAGAAACTTCAATCTTTCCTTTTTGTTTGTGATCTTGTGGAGATGGTAAGATTTTCCTTGTACATCACAAATGTTTTTCTGGTTATTCACTGATATCTTTTCTGTTTTGTGGTAGTATGTTTTGTTACAAGGATATGGTATTCTGAACAGAGCATATGATTAGGTTTCTACATTTCTTTCTCTTGTCTGAATACTAAATTATTGCCTGATTTCAGGTTGTTGTTGCAGCATTTACAACGTGGCTGGGATGGTTTATACCTGGAGAGTTTGGCCTTTACCCTAGACACTGGATACCAAAAGCCATGGATGGATTTGAACTTGCACTGCAGTTTGCAATTTCAGTATTGGTTGTTGCATGCCCATGTGCTTTAGGACTAGCAACACCTACAGCCGTAATGGTTGCCACAGGAAAGGGTGCTTCTCAAGGAGTGCTGATTAAAGGTGGCAATGCACTTGAAAAGGCACACAAGGTAAGGAGAAACTATATCCTCATCAGTAAGCACTCATTTGTCTTGCCAGCTGCAGTGGCTTAACCAGGTCAGATTCTCTCATTTCTGCAGGTCAAGACAGTTGTTTTTGACAAGACCGGGACACTAACTTTTGGAAAACCAACAGTTGTTAGTTCTGTCCTTTTTTCTGGCATCCCAATAGAGGAATTCTGTGACATGGCGACTGCTGCTGAGGTGGGTGTGTGTACTTTGAGCAGTATTGGAGCCGTACAATTGTTTCAAATACGGTGCACATGCATATTAGGCTTAGTTCTAACTATTTGTTTTGAAGCAGAGATGTGAGCTATGTTGATGATTAAACAAAATCACTTTAACAGGGAAATATTTTCCCCCCGTTGTTTCTTGAAGTACTGTTGATTTTACTACACATGTATCGAGAAATTGAGAAGTAGGACGAGATTACGTTCCATACAAGTTTATTGATATGCATTTTCTTCACTTTGTCATTTCGAGTAGTATATTTATTACTGACTAAGTTCAATCTCAATACTTTCCCCCCCGAACTCCTTAGGCAAATAGCGAACATCCAATAGCAAAAGCTGTTATAGAACATGCTAAGAGGCGATGTCCAAAGATTGGGTCTAATGGAGAACATCACACAGAGGCTAAGGACTTTGAGGTGCATGCTGGAGCTGGGGTGAGTGCAAAAGTGGATGATAGAATAGTATTGGTAGGAAACAAAAGGCTTATGCGGGCTTTCAGTGTCGCATTTGAGCGTGATGTGGAAAGATACATAGCTGAAAATGAACAGTTGGCTAGAACTTGTGTGTTGGTTGCAATTGATGGAAGGGTTGCTGGAGCTTTTGCTGTTACGGATCCAGTAAAGCCAGAAGCCAACCGTGTTGTATCTTTTCTACGTTCCATGGGAATCACAAGCATCATGGTGACTGGTGATAATTGGGCGACAGCAGCAGCCATTGCAAAGGAGGTTGGAATAGAGCATGTGTTTGCAGAGACAGATCCACTGGGAAAGGCTGATAGAATTAAAGATCTGCAGGTATGCTTACTTTACACAAATTCTAAATGTCTAAATGAGACATATAGCATGATGTGAACAATATGAAGTGTAATATAAAGTGATACACAGCTTATGTTGTCGTTACCGGCAGAGACATTTATATGAGGTCTTACAGGAAAACAGCACGAAATAAAAGATATATTTTTATTACTTTACACTTCCATGATGTGGCACAATTTGGACCTATAATCACCCTCGATGGTTCTTGCACTGCAATATTGTTACAATCGTATTACTTTTGTGCTTCTAATGAAAATATGTTGGAATATCCGAATCCCTGAAAAGTTTTTAGGTATGGAACCAAATTACTAAGGAATCTAATTATATTAGCAGCATAAATATCTTCTTTTTTTTTCTCTCTCTTCCAGGCTTGGATTGTGCAAAAGGATAAAAAGAAAACACTTGATTTTCATTCTAATGACTTGGATTAGTTCTTGATCATTAAAAAAATGTTGGATGCAGGGTAAAGGAGTGACTGTTGCCATGGTGGGTGATGGAATAAACGACTCGCCAGCCCTCGTTGCAGCAGATGTGGGCATGGCAATAGGTGCTGGCACTGATGTGGCAATAGAAGCAGCTGACATAGTTCTCATCAAAAGCAGCTTAGAAGATGTTGTCACTGCCATAGATTTATCAAGGAGGACCATTTCACGAATTCGTCTAAACTATGTTTGGGCCCTTGGGTATAACATACTTGTTATGCCAATTGCTGCCGGAATCCTTTACCCATTTACTGGAATTCGATTGCCGCCGTGGCTTGCAGGTGCCTGCATGGCCGCCTCATCTCTTAGCGTGGTTTGCTCTTCCCTCTTGTTACAGTCTTATAACAAGCCCTTGTACGTCAGAGACTCATGAAAGGCAAACTCCTATGTTCTATATTAAGTCCTACTTGCTCTGTATTCTTCGTAGCTCTCTCACAGTTAACGAATTGTGAAAACGGATAGCTGTGTTGTCATTTCCTGCTTGGAAGTGTAAAAATTGGACTGTTCTTTCAGTGGGGGGATGCTTATTTACCCCCTAGTTGTATTTCTTCAAGATACATGACGTGATAAATGGTAACCGTGAAGGGATTTGGAAATTGATGTGAATGAAGATTGATGGCATGTAATTGTTTTTGGGCACTGCTTTTAATGATTTTTCATGAAATAAATTTGCCAAATTTGTTATTCATATATTTCTTGTCTTGAATTTTTAAAATTCTCTAGGTATTTTTCTCAGTCAACTGTATATGATTCTTGTGATTCTCATTTAAGATGTATGGATTTTAAATTTTATAATGAGATAATTTTTAATGAAGTGCTTTTTAAAAAAATGTAATTATATAGTTATACTATTTTCAAGGAAAAGATTATCTTCATTTATAAAATTTAAAAAACTAAACCGATCAAAGAATAAGTAAACCAAGAAATTAGGAATTTTCACAAGGTAACAATTCCTCTTGAGCGTAATGGAAAAGAGCACTTAGGTCTCGTAACTTTAGTTTTAAGGCAATAGCAGGGTAGTCTAGAAGTAAATGTTGCTTCTATGTATGAGAAGTGGCATATACCAACTTCACCAGACATTAGGAGCAAATTGCTTTTCCAAAATATATTTCTTTGTGGTGTGTGCAAAATCAACATTAATCAATTATAAAGTATTAGATATGGGAGTAAAATATAAGTTAGATTAAATTCATCTTTTAATTTTAAGTAATTGATTTGAAACATATAATTTATCTAATGCATATTTTAAAAAAAAAATTTAAGTGATTTATTTAAAATATATAATTTATTTAATGAGCATGGTCACAAATTTTATATTGGCAAAAGGGATAGAAAATAATCCTAAGGTTTGCATTTTTTTTTTTGGTGAATTGGAAATAGAAATAAAAGGCCTAAGGCCTTAGAAAAGAAACAAAACAAGCATCATTTTGCAAAAGCTGGCGAATCCCTGACACAGGACTCTCCCACTTAAGCCACTGATGCAAAGAAGAAGAACTCTGTTACAGGACTCTCCCACTTAAGCCACTGATGCAAAGAAGAAGAACTCTGTTTTGTCAAGAAGTTAGCATACTGATTCTCGCCCTGAAAATATGACTAATACAACAAAACCAATCCTTATGCAAAAGACACCTGATATCCTCATTGATAACCAAGCAAGGATGGGAGCGCGGATAATTTCTAGAGACTAGATTAATAGCTTCAAGAGAGACGGATTCCACAAGAATCCTCCTAAAGCCATGATCCCATGCTAAAGAGATTCCATGAAATATGGCTTGAAGCTCAGCTAACATATTAGTTTCCCAAAGAGCTACCATCCACATTAAGCTTAACAAAATCAGGACAAGGGACTTTCCAATAGACCCATTAACTCTATTTCTCTATGTTATTAGTATCACCCATACAAGCATGAATACACTCATCAACAAGCTTCAAATACTAGCATTGTTGGCTAAAAAAGGGCATAATCTCATGTTAAAGATGCTACACCAAATAATCCAAGCTCCAACAACGAATTTGATAACATTTTCAAGATGGCAGGTGGTGTCAAGCATATGAGAAACAATCCAAGCATCAATATCAATATGGTAAAAAGAAGCATTTAGATTACCAAAATTAGCATTCCAGACCTGCTTCGCCCATAAACAATCATGTAAGGCATGAAGGTTGCTCTCCCAACCCTTACCACAACCAGGACAAAAAGGAGAGGTGGCCATACCACGTTCGTACTGCAATAGGTTTGTTGGAAGGCGTTGCCAATGGATTTGCCAAATGAAAAAACGAAACTTTTGAGGAATATTCAACTTCCAAATGTGCGATCAATGCTTACTGGGATCAGGAGGATAACGTAAGCGAGTAATAAACTCATAACCAGACTTTACCAAATAAATCCCCTAGGCATTTTCACCCCAATCAAAGAATCACCAATCACCCTTGTTCGCGAGATAGGAACTGCAAGAATGTTGTTCTGTAGATCCTGATCCATTGACGTATTGATAAGGGAGAGATTCCACTGGCCATGTAAATCCAACACGTCCTTAACCAAAAGTTGATTATCACGAGGATCAATTATAGGGACTTATCTGTACAAAGGAATGTCACCTACCCAGCGATCACGTCACAAGGAAATATTCTCACCATTTCCCACTCTCTAAGAAAAACCATCCTTTAGGAAAGGGACAACGCGCTTAATTTCTAGCTAGAGGAAGCAACAAAAGAAGTAACGTTATAAAAAATATGGGAATTCTTCAAGTACTTACCACGAAGGATAGTGGAACAAAGATTATCATCTGCCTTCGAAATAGACCAAATCAGCTTGCCCAACATAGCAATGTTGTTATCATGCGCCATTCGCAAACCCAAACCACCCATAGCTTTAGGACTACAAACTGACTCCCAATTCAACAAATGAACGCCTTTTCCATCCTTAGATTTCCTCAGAAAATTACGGCAAAACTTATCGATAGTATCACAAACACTAGTAGGAAACCAACAAGTAGATAAGGTAGACTGCACTAGCGTTAACCGCCCAGCTTTATTTAGAAAATTTGCCTTCCAGCCTTGTATTCGAGCTTGAATCTTATCTAAAAAAGTCGTGAATTCACTTTTCTTGTTAGTGCCATTAAGAGGAATGCCTAGATAGTTTCCCAAATCCACTGTAAAGCGTAAGTTAAACTAGCACCTCAAAGCTTCCTTGTGACGGCGGGGAGCATGAGGGGAAATAAAAGTTTTAGATTTCTGCTCATTAAATTTTATAAGCGAGCAAGCACAAAACTGCTGTAAGGTGTTCAACACAGTCTGGCACCCTTTGATAGAAGCATGGGAAAACAAAAGAACATCATCTGCAAACAAGAGGTGAGAAATGGGAGGACCATTACTTGAAACCTTGATAGGTCCAAAGCTTGCAGTTAACTCGACTAGAAATGAGCATGGAAAGCTTCTCCATACAAAGAACAAACAAGTAAGGTGAGAGTGGGTCTCCTTGTAGTATGCAAAATATTGATGAAGAAATGTGTTTTCTTATTTCAACATGAAAGAACTGTACATGTTAAGGGTATTTATACTAAGGACTAGAGGAATGCTATTGGATGTTGAATGAGCTGTGTTGGAGGCAGCTACTGCAATATGGTGGGCTATGTACAGGGGAGTAGGAGGTAACGCTTCTGAGATGTTGTCCCCTTGTAGGCGTCTTGGTCTGTTGGTCACCCTAGGGTGATGTTTGCGTGAGTAAAATGGAACAAAAGACAGATAAGTAAAGTGAAACGAAAGCTGGGCCTAATGGGTGTCGGGTTGTGGATAAGCCCACTTTAACACCCCCTCCTCAAGTCGGAGCTCCGGAAATAATGACGGATCCGCACTTGACCTTTAGGGCATCGAACACGCGTGTGGTAAGGGGCTTTGTGAAAAGGTCTGCGAGTTGCTGCTGGCTGCACACATGGTGGAGATCTAGGAAGCCCAAGTTGACTGCGTCCTGCACGAGGTGTAAGTCAATCTCCAGATGTTTCGTGCGTTCGTGGAAGACTGGATTCCGAGAGATGTAGATCGCGGCTTGATTATCACAGTGTAGAGGTATGGCGTTGGTTTTTTCCACTTAAAAGCACCGTAACAAGTGGTCGATCCACTTGAGTTCACACGTGGTGGAGGCTAAGCTTCGGTATTCTGCCTCGACTGATGAACGACTGACTGTTGTTTGTTTTTTGGTTTTCCAGGAGATGGGAGATCTGTCGAGTTAGACGCAAAAGCCAGTCAAAGACCGGCGGCTGAACGTGCAACTGGCCCAATCCGTGTCGGAGTAAGCGGTAAGGCTCAGATCTGTATCGGAGGCGTAAAATATACCGTGGGTCTGTGTCCCTTTGAGGTACCTAAGGACGTGAGTGACTACGTCCCAGTGGGGCTTCCTCGGTGTCTGCATGAACTGACTAAGCTGTTGGGTGACATAGGTGAGGTCAGGTCGGGTGAAGCTCAAATACTAGAGACGGCCGATGATGCGTCTGTATGATTCTGGATCTGGGAGCAGGTCCCCTTCATCCGTTGTAAGTTTCTGACCTGGGACTATGGGTGTGATGCAAGGTTTGCAGTCCAGTAGTTTAGTCTCGTGTAAGATGTCCCGTATGTACTTGTGTTGGCTGAGTATTGTTCCTTTGTCCGACCTTGCGATTTCGACTCCAAGGAAGTATTTAGCATATCCTAGGTTCTTAATGGGGAAGGCTTGGTTTAAGGCTTCATGGGTAGCGTTTAGTAGGTCCTCTCTTGCTCCAGTGATAAGGAGGTCATCTACGTATATGACAATTGCGACCCTGTCCCTTAGTGTACAAGCAATGATCTGCTTCAGTTTTGTTAAATCCCAACCCCTTCAGCTTGGTA
>JAOSBM010000204.1:16003217-16017394 GCA_027568955.1 Erythroxylum tenue | reverse complement strand
AGATTCCGTTGGTGTTTCTTTTTCTCCGGCAAAGAACAGAAGCTGGAATTAAGCCTGCAGCATTGAGGGCCTCCATGACATAATTCTTGATCAAGGATAAGCCTTTAACCTCTCAAAGAAATGAAGCAGAAACTTGAAGCAGGTTAAATAAACTTGGTTTTGCAACCGGACCCCTTTTATCCACCCAAAACACCACCGCAACCCTTCGGCCACCACCTTCCACCCCAACTCCGATCAACCCTCTTCTTCAACATCACAATGATCCGATTGCTTTGCAACCTCCCTAAAAAGCTTCCACTTCTCCTGATCTATCACACCTCACCAGCAATTTCTCCCCTCATTCGTCCCACCATCGCAGATCCACCTCCATTCCCACCGTCGGCCATACCCATCTCCCCGCCCCTTCACCTGACACACCCAAAAATCCTCACTTCTCTCAGCCATCCTTTCAACATTGCTTACCTTTCGGAGGGGAGACTGCCGGCGTTTGCATCACCAGCGACGTCGAACTCCCAGGTGGAATCCGACGGGTTTTGTCGAAGCCGCAGCTGGACACGTCGCCTCCTCACCCTGCGTCGTTGAACGCCGCTGCTGCACCGTCGGAGGCTCCACACCCATCGGACGTCCTTGCGCCACCGACTACGACTGCTGCTGCCGGCCTGCTGGGTTCCTCACCGACGGCGTGCCCTTCTTCACCCAGTGGTTCTTCTCTCGGCAGGAGGCCGATAGCCACCATTTAAAAAATTGAAAAAGAAACCACAACATAGATTAAATGTAAGGGCAAAATAGACTTTTCAAGTCCATTCGTTGACCAGATTTACTTAGGGGGCTGTGAGTTAATAAAATTTCAACTCAAGGTTGTTTTTGCTAATTTTTATATGTCAAGGTTTTTTTAGCAACTTTTGAATAACAGAGGGTTATTAAGGCAATAAATTCATTTGAAAAGAGGTGGTATAAATTTCGAACTGCATCTAGATCAAGTCTCAGGTCTTGAAGTTCTTCTAAATCTATATTATGGGATTTTCATTGATGTATCGAATTAATCTATTAGCTGTCTGACTAGTTTCTGCTTGATACTGTAATACTTTCTGTTGTGTTTCTATAATATCTTGTTCTAATTGACTACAAAAAGAACAGTTGGATGTACTCATTTGTATGCTAAATAATTCGTTCCATGTTCTTGATATTGTTGATTAAACTATTCGAGAAATTCTTCTCGAAAGTTTAAACCTCGTATAACTAAATATTGTTGTAATCTATCAGTTAATCCTAAGTGATATACTAGTTGTAAGAAAGAAATAAAAGTATGAGAATTATAAATTACAAAGTAACAAATTTCAATAAATTTAAATAAAATTTGAGCATATAAGAACATATAAATAAACATGCAAGAGAACAGATAAGTAAACTAAAGAAATTCTTTCGACCAAAAAAAACTAAAGAAATTCATAATTAAGCAATTAATCTAGAGATTTCTTTCAGATCATGTTTTAAATTCTGTCTATTATTATATTGAACATGTTTCAGAATATAGAAACTGTGTTGTAATGAAAGAATTCGTGGAATATCATTTTTTACATTTTGCCTATTCTAACTTAGTTTCGCATTTTTTAATGTAAAATCTATGATTTTCTGCAATTTCGTAACTATTTTTAATTTGTTGTTTGAGAGTGACTTTATACTCAAAATAATGCATAATAAAAAACTTCTTTATTGAATGAAAAAGTAGTACAATAGGAGTACAGAGACTCTTAATATATAAGTTTCTTGTCATTTTTTCATAAAACCTTCTTGATTCAATGATCAGTTCTTTTAAATCCTGAGCTCTATTTATGATTATGGTATCTTCATACATAGCTTGATAAATTCGTGCATCAAGACTGGTGCGAGATTTTTCCTTGGATTCATTATATCTTCGAATTATTGCATTCATTTTTGCTTCGTTAGTATAGGTCTCTTTAATAGCCTGCTTCAAATAACGCTTGCGCTCAAAATATCTGGAATCCATCTATATTATAGAATGAACTAATTAGTCTATTAGTTGATTAATTTCTTTTCGATACTGCTTTCTTTTTTATTTATTTTCACGTTTTAAATTTAAATAAAAAGAAATAAGATAAAATCTATGTGCAATGTCATCTTGATTATGGGGAGTAACTGGAGTTTGTTTTTATGTATAACTGATTTTGTTCAATAACATGATTATAGTGGTTATCTCTAATGTAGGTAATTTCAATTAATTCCTTTAAAAACTACTTTTGTTCAAAATAAGTACGCATTAGGCCAAATCGCATTATTCAAAATTATGATAATTCGATATTAGGATTAAATCAGAGATAAAAAAAGATATTGAAATAATAACGAAATAAACAATCATGTAGATCTACTTCACGTGAAGGAAGTTGAGTAAAACGTATATAAAGAAAGATACAGATTAATTGTAAAGAAAGTTGTAAACAAATGTATAAAGGATATGAAATAAATTCAATATTAGACATACCCTTTGTTTCTCTTTACTTGCTTAAATGCCAATCTCCAGCCGGAACGCAATGAGTGAGAGAAGGAATGTCTAAAGAGAGAGTTTATTTCATTAGTCGATGAGCTACTGAAGGCTCTATTGTTACATTATACAGACGAAAAAAGAGAAAAGGCCAAAAATTTATGTCCGACAAAGAAAAATGCTAAAGCAAAAAGGAAAAGATTAATAATGTACATAAAACGACGAGAAAGCTAAAATAATTTACATAGTAAAGCAGATTCCTCTGCTAATGGCCGACAGTGGGGCCTACATCTATTAATCAATCAATCTGTCAATTGTCTTCAATAATGGCTTCAAGTGATTCGTTTTCTTCTGGTTGCGCTGTAGATGGACAGTGTCTGCACTTATGCTTTGGATATATTTGGAGTTGACAACAAATTGCATATTTCCATTGGGCATTGAGGTCATTAAAAATTCCATCCACAGTGACAAAGGGCTGAAGGAATTGTTGAATAACGATTAAACCTTCTGGTTGAATTGGTTATTTGTAGGTAGAAACCATGAGTAAATGAAAACCTTTATAATTGATGCGTATATTTGATTCAGCAACGATCCTTGCTGCTTGGATAAATACTCCTTCAAAACACTGAAGATTAAATTGATTTATTAACTCCCAGTCAAAGTCATGTCTGGGAGGTTCTTCAATCTTTGGATATATTCCGTTGCTTATTCCAATGGTGAGGAACGCAACCCTGGGTATAAGAATTTCTGCATCCTTGATCGAAGTACTTTCCTTGAAAATGGGATATGTACTCCAAATTTTGATATATATTTCTCTATCTTTTGCAAACTTATCCTTGTAGTTCCTTACTGCTTGGATGAATCCAAAAGGGAATTCAGAGATAATGTGTAAATTGGTGATGTATAAGGTGTCTATGAGTTCACTTTGAAATAAGAGATAGGTGGTCAATGGGTCAGTTTCTGGAAGAACTATAGCTTTAGGTCCATATTTGCCTCTATTCAATGGATAATATTGGTAAATCATGTGGGCTTCAGTCCATTGGTTCAAATTCTGAAAACAGTCTATGAACATTTCAGAGGTCAATTTTCGGGCTTCAATCTGTATAGATTTGGTAGGTATAACATTAATTTGGTCCATATTGATGGGTTTTCCCAATGTTTGCATTTTGGATAAGGGTGAAGCTGGTTGTTCCAAAACTTTTTTATAATTGGGTCTCAAACTGGGCTTTTGTTGGAACTCTGCAAGAGCCTTTTCGGCTTCTATCTTGGTTTTAAAACTTTTATGTAAAATACCTGGATGTCCTGTTATATAAATAGCTGCTTTGTGCCATGCATCATAAATTCCTGCCTTAGGTCCATTGAAGATAAAATAAGTCTTATCTTCGGCTTGGTCTATTTGCTTTTGTGGTAGTGGTGTTGGTGGTGTCTGAATCTGGGTACTTTGATTTGGAGGAGGAGGTATATTTGAAGTGGAAGTAGAAGTGGTTGATAAAATAATGGGTTCATTTTGAGGATGATCTTTGTGGGTATTTTGTCTCAATACTTGGATGGTAGTTTTCAACTGGTTTATATCACGGGTAATGGTTCCAAGTAGTTGCTATTGATTTATCAAATCCAATTCTTTTTGTGCAAGTGCTTCTTCAAGATTGTTTATAACTGCTTCCATTCTCGAGTTATCTGCAAGAAAATTGCCAGAAGATTTTATATATTGCACTTGAAACTGATATTGATTCAGTTCGAGTTGCCATCTTATAAGTCTACCTTGGTTATAATTAATGTGTATATTGTAGCGTATAAAGCCACAGAGATATTTAGAATCCGTTTGAATTTGAAATTCAACCGATAATAAATCTATTCGCCACTTGCACAAAGTTTTCAAGCAAGCCAACGTTTCTTTTTCATGCATCGGGTATTTATATTTAGTGGGATTAAAAGTCCCATTTATATATTTGCATAAATGATATTTCTTTTGATTAGGTGGTTGTGCCAGAAGGTAGCCAACCCATGTATCTATACTTTCATCAATCTGTACTAGGAGTGAATCCGCTGGTAAATAATTATATAACCTTGGTAACTGTGTAGATAAAGCCTTGAGTTTTCTTACAACCTTGGTATCTATATCAGTCCAACTCCATTGATTTTTGGTACTACATTTTAATTGTAATTGTTTTCTTTCTTTCGCTAAATTTCGAAAGAATCCTTGGTCTGATATATAGTTTAGAATGCCTAAATATTGTTGCACATGAGTTCTATTGGTTAACTGATCTGGAAATTGTTGGATCTTCTTTAAAATATTAGGTTGCAATTTTAAATAACCATTCTGAAATTCAATCCCTAGATATTCTATAGTTTGTTGAGCTAATTTGCACTTGTTTTTACTTAAAATTAAACCTTTCTCACTACACTGTTGAAGGACTAGTTTTACCTTTTTAAAATGATCTAATTTATCTTGATTGGAATATATTATGATATCATCAATATAAACAAACGTAAATTCTTCTAAACCTTCAAGATTGTTATCCATAAATCATTGATAAATGCTAGGTGCTTGTTTTAGTCCAAAAGGAAGCACATTCCATTGATAATGTTTCTGAGGAGGACATGTAAATGTTGTTAACGGCTTTGTATTTTCATGTAATCTAAGTTGCCAATATCCAGATTTTGCATCTAATGTGGTAAACCATGATGTCCTTTTAATTTATTAATTATATAATCTTTTCTTGGTAATTTATATGCATCACCGATAGTTGCTTCATTTAATTTTTTATAATTTATAACCATTCTACGTTTATCCCTTTTTTGTTCAGCTGAATTGTTTACATAAAAAGCAGGGGCTGAACGTTTGCTTGTACTAGGTGCAATCAATTGTTTTTCTAATAAATCTGTACATTCACTTATAAATTCTTTTACATCTTGTTGTGAATAAGGAATGTTATTTCTAATATTTACTTCTTGAGATGGATCCTTGAGTCTAATTTCGATGAGTTGTTTATTATGATTTTTGATTGGATCTAAAGGGTTTTCACTACAAACATTGTCTAATAATGTATCAATTTCTAATTGAATTGACATATTGTTAAGAATATAGAATTGAAGAGAATCAAGTTTTTGTGTAAGTGTTTGTAATTTCTGAAAATAAGTTGTATGATATATAGGAATCTTAAGAATGATTGATTTTTGATTTAATGCATTTATTGTGAGAGTCTTTAGTGTAATATTATGTAAATATTGACAAAACATATTATAGAGTTTTAAAAAGTTATTTCCAAGAATTAAAGGTAAACCTAATTCTTGTTGATATATTGATGGTACTGGAAATGAATATTTTCTACCTGAATATTATTATAATGACTTGCATATCAAATATATTTAAAACTTCCATCTGCTATTCTTATCTGTAAAGGTTTTTCTAGTTTTTTCCAATTAGTTAATACTTGTTTAGAAGCAATACATATCGTTGCTCCTATATCTATATATGCATTAAGTTTCTTCTTCTGAATGATTACTTCAATAAATGTTGTGTTCGGATTTAGTTGAGGATTCTGAGTCTGAGTTTTCAAATTCAAAATAATATAAGGATGAAAGGGTTGAATCGGTTTCATAATCTGATTCTATTAGTTCTAAATTATTTTGGATAGCCGAATATAAAATATTCAGTTTTTGTGTATATTTTGGATTTTTCCGTTTAGGACATTCATTTGCATAATGTCCTTCTTCTTTACATAACCAACATTTACATGAATTTTTTCTTTTGTGGACAATATTTTTGTTTTGGTTTAAATCGTCTATAGTTAGATCTTCTAAATTTTCTAAAAGTTTTGTAGGGTTTATGTTTATAATAATGACGTGGATATTTTTGTGAATATCTTGACCTTCTTTTAAATCTAATTGTGTTTTTGCTATTTGTTAGGGCTTATAAGATTTGATAACGCCCTACCTTCAACTCAAGTTTTGGGTAGCAAAGTGGTATCAGAGCTTATTGGTGACTCTCACGTCTTGTGTTCGAATCGTGTCGTAATGATCTTGCACTGATCGTTCAGTACAGGGTAGTATGGGCTGCTCACAGAAGCGTGGGCTGCTGCGGAAAGGTGGTGGGCTTATAAGATTTGATAACGCCCTACCTTCAACTCAATTTTTGAGTAGCAAAGTTGAATCTGCTTTTTACTTTATGCTTTAGCATCTTTGCTATATATATATATACCATTATGAATTTTCCTTTCTAAAAGACAAGTGTTTAGTCACAAAATATGTTCAAAATAACAAAATCAAAAGAAAAAAATATGAAAGTCATGGTAAAATAGATCTGGATGAACTCTGGGTTTCATCGATAGCTTGTTCTATTGGGACGAGGTTTGGTTCTTGATTATCAATTAAAAATGCTTATAATAGATTTCTCGAAGGTTGGAAAAGTCTTATAATGACTAACTCTATCTTTGGACAAAAACAGATATGTCTATTGTTTGGTTTCTCCAAAAAAAGCCCTATAAAATTAGGAATTTTACACATAAATACATTTTAGTCTATTTAGAGTAAAGTCTAAAACCTAAATCGTAGACCTCACTATTTAACCTTGGTAATGGACGTGATCTTTAACACGTTTATCTCCAAACTGGGGGTCTTTCCGTTTCTTAGAGATTAATACATAACCTGTCGCACGATTATGTCTCTAAACCATGGGCGTAGGTCAGATTGTGTATCTAAACCGTGAGCCAATTTATGGATCTTATTGTACTTAATCGTTTTAGGGCATAAGATAGTACACGGGCATGAGCCAAACTACGAAGGAAAATCATGCCAGCAAAATTTGCCACGGACTTTACCGACAGTATCAAATTTTCGTTGGCAAAGAAGACGGGAATTGTCGGCAGTATTTAAAAGTTTTGAGTTTACCAATGACAATTGTTCGTCGGCAAATTCTATCAGTAAGTTTTCAAGTTAAACATCGTTGTCTGCTTCAACTCTAGCTTTTAAATTTTTTATAATTATACAATTTCTACTTACTATTATTCTTATCATTATTTAATTATTTAGTTATTGATTATATTAAAGAATCAAATTAAATTTCTTATTATTATTAATTTAGTTCTTGATAATAATATCGTTTCTGGATTTGATACAGAAGTTGAAACTCCTGTTCAAACTTCAATCGCGATAGGCCAGAAGAGTTGCAGTTCTAGCTTTAGTTTTCGTTCTAGTTCAGCCCAGAAAAGTTGCAGTTCTAGTTCTAGTTCTGATTCTGATTATAGTTCTAGTTCAGGCACTTCAAACAGAGCAGTTATTGTTAGTCCGCAATTGCAAGCCTTATGAGAGGTTGAATTTAGAAAAGCGTTTCTTATATTAAGCTAATTATCATATCAATAAAAACGAATATGCGATGAACAAGTACATCATAATATTATATAGTATATTTTGGTAATATGATTAAACATAGTTATAATATACGATCAATAATTTGAAATAAACAAATTTAATAATCTTCATTAATATGTACCGAAAGCAATAAAAAATATAAACGGGATCAAATTTCATTGGTTACATAAACTGCAGCCTTAAAAGTGGAACTGAAAGTTGGAAAAATTGGGGCATATTAACATAATATAATTCTGTTACACATTATAATTAGAAGAATCTAAAATTTGATATTTTAGGGGATGAACATGAAAATAAGAGGTAAAATGGTTTGATTCTTGAGATTTTATATGATGTGAGCGTTAGGTTACAGTAGTTAATTTAAACAGTAAAAAGATACTGAGTCAATGAATTGTTTCTGAAAATAAATAATTAGGATAAGACAACTAAACGACGTGATTGATTGATTAAGAATGGAAAATTGATACCAGGGTAAAAATGATTATCTTGTGTATCTAAATTAATCATATAAAAACAAATGGGTTTTTTAAAGATTAAAATAATATAAGGTAACACTAATGAATATTAAGTGTAAATAAAAGTTAATTGATTTTATGAAAATAAATATTAAGTGTAAATCAAAATTAATTATAAACTAAAAATAAGTTATATGATAACAATAATGGTTATTACAGTAAGTTTAGAATTATGAAGTGAATAAATTTAGTTTTTCCTTCGTCAACAAAATAGTGAGCTAATTGAATCTTTAGGTATATTACTTAATCCTATTTCTATTACGATACAATTAGGATGTCATTCTATTCTTTTATCTTTCGCATTTTGGAAAACTTTTTTTTTCTTTAACAGTAATCGCGAAACAGAAGTAATATTGACATCTACATATAATTGACAGTAATCAGTTCTAGCCTTGCAAAGTAATTGTCTAATTCAATAAGGGCCGACAAAATTAACAGCGTCAGATAACGACAAAAAATATTGGAAAATAAAGAAGGAAATGGATGAAACAAATACAAGAAATTACGAATTTTCTAACGCTGATGGAGAAGGTGCAGATGATGAAGGTGGAGTTGCGATGTGAATTCCTTGCCTCTACCAAGCTGCATGAATTTTCTTATCCAACTTTCGTTGCTGACGGGTCAACGTTCACTGCTGATGGGCAACCGTTTGCAACTGTTCATTCATAGCTTTAACCTAATCATTAATCACATTAAGTTCGTTATGTGTGTTATTGGAAATGATTTCCAATAATCTAGCGATTCTTTGCCAATCCTTGGGCGCAGCTTCGTCTTCACTCGAATCAAAAAATGTCATATCAATGGCAGAATTGGATGCGTCGACGGAGAACTTTAGCTTATATGCAGCACACGTCCGATGATCTTTAAGCTGCATGATATCTTGTAACAATATTTATGAGCATTTTAAGTATGTAAGATCAAAAAACTGACGGTTCATAAATGTTAGTCTACTAACATCAACCCCAAAATGTTGAGCCAAAGCAGTTGCTAAGTAGCCCATTCCTATGCACTTTCCTTTGTTTGTCACAAATTTAATCAGAGATTTGGAAAAATGAGCAAACATGTTAGGAATGAGCTTTTCATCTATGGAATATAACAGTTCCAGTTCCTTACTTGAGCATTTGTTGCTTTGGCTTTTTCCAAAGACAACATAACAAATGAATTTATGAACCAACAATCGTTCAGCCAAAAAAAAAAGAGTAAGCATTCGATGCATTATGAGGATCGAACTCAGGGAAATCAGTCAAAAAGTTCCAATATGTTGTTGGTGAGAAGGTCTGATGGGAACCGTGAACCTCTACTCTAGGAAATTGGAAAACCTCCCGCAACAACCTCTGATTTAATCTATAAAGTTCACCTCTTAAGCTAAACCAAAATTTTTGAGGTTTCTTGGATTCAAACTTCATGATGAAAAAAATTCCAATGTGAGCTCGGGGGAGAAAGGATAATTGATCTGTATAAAATGTCCCCAACTGCCTCTATTAGAGAATTGTCTTTGACACCGATTTCTTCTAAGACGGCAAAATCAAAAATCTCGGATTGAGAATCGTTTTGTTTTTTAGAGCCAAATACCTTGATCCTTCTTTCGTTGAATAAATGGGGAATGGAGCGTTGTAATCGGCTGCAATGTCTATAGTCATTTCACTCCTCAGCACAGCTTCAATTTCTTCAAGAGTTTTCTTTGATTTGAGAGGCATGACGTCTGGAAAACGTGGAAATATCAGACAAAGAAATAGTGCAAAATTTTAAACCAAAAAAAAACATAAATCTGCAAAAATTAAACGAAGAGAGGAGATAAGGAATGACGACTGGGGCGGTCGCAAATGTCACACTTCAGACAGAAAAATCAAATAACTTACAAGATTTTTAGGAAACTCTGAACAATATGAAGGAGAAAATGGCAGATATTTCTGAAAGAAAACTTAGGCGAGAGAGAGCAGAAGAAGAGGCACAGCAAGAGTCTGTGTTTTGGGGAGAATTCAAAGTCGCTAGGGTGCACTTGGACGGTAGCGATTTTGGCTATTTAGCGACATCCTTAAACAAACGTTTGATTTGCTTTCAAATATATTAATATAATAATATATAAATATTACTAATCTGTACTAATTAATATATTTATGTAAATATTATTATTGTTGATATATATATATATATATATATCATAAGAAATATATATATATCACTAATCAGTATTAATTATAATATATTTAGCACCAATCAAAAGATGTTGTATTCTATAAAATTTAATTAACTAATTAACTAATTAACAAATTTTCATTTCCACGCTTTCATTTTTCAAAATTTAAAACTAATTTTTTTTTCATTTCACTTAACTCATTCATTAAAAAATAAGAGAAAAAATGAAAATTTAACAAGTTTACACTCAATGTCGCTACCGTGCATTTGCACGATGGCGATATCCTAAAAAAAACACTCAATTTGCTACACTTCAATGTACGAAGATTTCTTATTATTATCATAAAATATATAAATATAATAACATATAAATATTACTGTACTAATTAATATATTTATGTTATATTATTATTGCTATTACATATATGTATATAATACAAACACACACACACACACACACACACACACACACACACATATACACAAATATATATCACTAATTAGTATAGTTACATAAATATATAAATATATATAACGAAATTTAAAGTAACCGGTGTGAAAAAGAAATAATAACTTTTATATATATATATATATATATATATATAATGAAGATCATCAGCAAATTAATTATTTTAGATCAGCAAATTAATTATATATAGTAAAAAATTATAAAAAGGAAAGAAAATATATGAGTGAATCAGTAAACAATCCAAAATATTAATGAATCTATTCTTTATATCATTTTGTAAATAAATTATAGTTTAATGAATGAATGAATTAATTATATTATAATCATTAATAGCGAAATAAAAATTTGCTGATTCAGGGCACGCTCAAGTTGTGCATTATTTTAATCATTCATTGTCATCATATACTCTATAGTAATAATTACTGTTTTATGAAGTACCCAATGTTAATATTAATTTAATGTGTTATTTATAACTTAACATGGTTAATTGTTCATTCTTATAATAATTTTAATTATAATATGCAATTTAAATCTTAACCATAATTTGTCTATTATTGTTAATTTTGAGGGAATAATTAAATGTCAATTTAATAAATTTATTTTATAAGGAGACAATAAAACAATGATATTGAGTATTTAATTTAATTTATATTTTTTTACCGATAAAAATAAAATACTACAAAAATTTAAAGATTAATTATTGCATTAATTGCACCTTTTATGATTAACAATATTTTATCGAACTGGTTCATCAACTTGTAAGTGGAACAACAAAGAAAGTTAACAAAGTCTACGGGGTAACCAAAAATGGTGAGAAGAAATTTCGAGGGATTGAAAATCGCCACCTCTGTACCTAATCTTTAAGTCTGACAAATCTCAAGAAAAAATGTTCAGAGATTAAAAAGTGTGCATAGCCGAAAAGATTAAGAAAGTCTACGAGGTAACCAAAAATGGTGAGAAGAAATTTGGAGGGATTGAAAATCGCCACCTCTGTACCTAATCTTTAAGTCTGACAAATCTCCAGAAAATTTTTTTCAGAGATTGAAAGGTGTGCATAGCCGAAAAGAAAAAGTCTGCCAAATAAATGATTTTTAACGCGAAGTGATTAAGAGCTGCCCAAGTTTGACTAAAGGGATGGCCCTTCGTTTACTCCAAGAAGGATTACTCAATTCATGAATGAATTTTAATGCGAAGTGATACCAAGGGGACGGCCCTTCGTTTCATCCAAGAAACAATGGAGGCATTAAATGCGAAATGCTAATTGTGTCAAATATTAAATCATTAAGATCTCATTTATAACGCTGCATAGATGTCTAAATCGACAGTGCAACTTTGAAAGATTATCTTTTGCTATCCGTAAAATTTTTTGGTCAATAAGTATATAGAGACACAGGATTTGGACCTTTGACATATAGCTAGATTTAATTCATAAATGAATTTTAATGCAAAGTGATACCAAGGGGATGGCCCTTTTTTTCCTTCAAGAAGGATTACTCAATTCATTTTAAAATAATGTTAAGTCCTTTAAATAAGAAACAACAGAGGCATTAAATGCAAAATGTTAATTGTATCATATATTAAATCATTAAGATCTCATTTATAACGCTGCATGGATGTCTAAATCGACGGTGCAATTTTGAAAGATTATCTTTTGCTATCCGTAAAAATTTTGGGTCGATAATTTTTGTCATTAAGTATATAGAGACACAGGATTTGGACCTTTGACATACAGCTAGATTTAATTAAATTTAACACATCAGGAGATAAAAATGCCTGAAAGCAACTTTTGATTTATCTCCGGTGGAGAAAAAAGAAGAAGAAGAAAGAATCATATTAACAATTGTCATCAAAATCTACGACAATAATGCTAAAACAAAACAACTGGTGAAGATTGTGGCAAACAATCCTATGGTATTGAGGAAGGAGTCTCCGAAAGCTTCCCATCTCCATTTTACATAACATCAACAGAACAAAGTAGCTTCAAAAAAATTGCATGGGAACAAGAGGGAGAAGAAGCAAACCAAACCATCAGACAGTTGGTCCCGCAAGCAATTATCAAACATCGATGCGTAGGAGAAAATGGGTAGAACCAACTGATCAAACAACAAACAGACTTAAAATCGTTAATCTTTAATCCCATAGGAAGGTATAAGAAGTCAAAGTTATTGTTTAGATATACTTAACTTCAGAAAAGATGAGAAGCAACAGGGCCGAGTCCGTCCATTGGAGGGAAAAAAAATATCTTTGCCAGCTAAACTAACTTTCGTCTCTCTCCTTAACCCAGTTGACCCATCTATGCACATAATAAAAGCTTGATGAAAGTCAAAGGAAAAAATTAAACTGGATAAATATCAATCATTATTGTAGGAAAGAAAAAAAAAAGGAAAGCTTACCATAATTGTAAACCTCAAAGGCTTTGTTGGAGAGAAACTCCAAATGTTGAATGAAAGTCGAAGGAAAAAATTAAACTGGATAAATATCAATTATTATTGTAGGAAAGAAGCAAAAAGAAAAGCTTACCACAGTTGTAAACCTCAAAGGCTTTGTTGGAGAGAACCTCCAAATGTTGAATAAAACCGTAACCCATCTGTACACACAATAAAACCTCGATGACAGTAGAAGGAAAAAACGTAAAGAGAAAAACAAAATACAAAACCATGACTGAAATAAAACCGCCGAAGAAAATAGGAGAGCTTACCACCGTGAGATGTGTTGCCGAGCGGTAGAGGTGAGGCGGAGAAGCAGAGGAAGTCGAGGGCGGAGAGCTAAAGAATGAGAGAGAAGCAGAGGAAGCCGAGGGCGGAGAGCTAAAGAATGAGAAAGAAAGCTTTCTGCAACTTTGAGTGAATGAATGAATGAGAGAGAGTAATAATAAAGACAGAACATTGAACATATATAAGCCGTCATATTAAATTAATGTTATGAATACCGTACCGAGCTGGGTACTAGATTGAGTTCTGGAACGGAACTGTACCGATATCGGTTGTTACCGGGTATTGTTTCAGGAAATTTTTAAAATTTATGAAATAGTCTCTAAAATTTTTAAAATTTGCAAAATAGTCCATATTGATATATTATACTGTTGTACTGTATCATTTACTTGTTTACTATTTACATCAACCATGTTTTCAAAAATCTTAATAATAAATAATAATGACAATTAATATGAAATAACAATAATTTTTAA
>JAOSBM010000204.1:15946051-15961577 GCA_027568955.1 Erythroxylum tenue | reverse complement strand
TCCCCACCACCCCCATCTCCTTCACCACCACCTCCCTACATTTACAATTCTCCACCACCTCCATCTCCTTCACCACCACCTCCTTATGTCTACAAGTCTCCACCACCTCCGTCTCCTTCCTCACCTCCTCCATATGTCTACAAGTCTCCACCTCCACCTTATCTCTCACCTGCTCCTGTTTATAAGAACAAGTCGCCACCACCGCCATCTCCTTCACCACCACCTCCTTACATTTACAATTCTCCACCACCGCCATCTCCTTCCCCACCTCCTCCATATATCTACAAGTCTCCACCTCCACCTTATCTCTCACCTACACCTATTTACAAGAACAAGTCTCCACCACCCCCATCTCCTTCACCACCACCTCCCTACATTTACAATTCTCCACCACCTCCATCTCCTTCACCACCTCCTTCTTATGTCTACAAGTCTCCACCACCCCCGTCTTCTTCCCCACCTCCTCCATATGTCTACAAGTCTCCACCTCCACCTTATCTCTCACCTGCACCTGTTTATAATAACAAGTCGCCACCACCGCCGTCTACATCACCACCACCTCCTTACATTTACAATTCTCCACCACCTTCATCTCCTTCCCCACCTCCTCCATATGTCTACAAGTCTCCACCTCCACCTTATCTCTCACCTACACCTGTTTACAGGAATAAGTCCCCACCACCCCCATTTTCTTCGCCACCACCTCCCTACATTTACAATTCTCTACCACCTCCTCCTTATGTCTACAAGTCTCCACCACCCCCATCTCCTTCCCCACCTCCTCCGTATATCTACACGTCTCCACCTCCACCGTATCTCTCACCTGCACCTGTTTATAAGAACAAGTCTCCTCCCCCGCCATCACCCTCCCCTCCACCTCCCTACACCTACAAATCTCCACCACCTCCATCTCCTTCACCACCTCCTCCATATGTCTACAAGTCTCCGCCACCTTCATCTCCTTCACCACCTCCTCCATATGTCTACAAGTCTCCACCTCTACCTTATCTCTCACCTGCACCGGTTTATAAGAACAATTCCCCACCCCCACCACCTGTCATCACCACTTATTAGAGAAATCATCATTGTGTCCCTTTATCATTGTAAGTATATCTATATCTTTCAAGGAATAAATTTTTGTCCATTAATCTTTCATGCATCTTTCACTCTATACTATCTTGCTAGTTTCCTAAGAAAAGAAAAGCATATGATTTTAAAGAATATTTTTTCTTCTTTTTTTGCAGGTTTTAAGTTTATAAAAACATTCACCATCACAAGAATCAAGAAACGCTCCAATGACTTGATAAGTGTTACAAATAGTTATCTATTTCCTTTGGTACAAGAGTTCTTTTCGAGTTTTTCCAAAAGTTCAGCAAGCCAATTGATCGCGTGCAGTTGTCTTCAGTTCAAGCATACCTACGTTCCTTTTCCATTATTTGATTCCTATTCATGAATTGTTTTTCTTGCCGTGTATCACTATGATTGTTCAAGTAATAATGTTGTGAATAGAAGGTTCTTGGCCGTTATGGTTCTTCCTCTCTGCCTTTTTGATGTTAATGTTGTTATGACATGAAATTACAAACAAATATGTGGTAAATTTGTGTCTATACACACACAAATATAGAGGAATGGATGCTTCAAATAGTCATGCATTCATGTGCTCTTATCTTAAGAAAACGTGCCCAATTATTAAGTACTTCTGTGAT
Source organism: Erythroxylum tenue (assembly GCA_027568955.1). Taxonomy (NCBI): domain Eukaryota; kingdom Viridiplantae; phylum Streptophyta; class Magnoliopsida; order Malpighiales; family Erythroxylaceae; genus Erythroxylum; species Erythroxylum tenue. The sequence continues at coordinate 15,959,871 of JAOSBM010000204.1, read as the reverse complement.
GCCAATATTTATGCAGTTACTTGTCCTGTGATAAGCAAAGTACTTAATGATTCAAAAAAAATTTGTTCGTCTAAATTATCTAACTAAAAACGATGAACTCAATCAAAAAACATTGCCTGTCTGTTGGAAAAAATCATTCTACACTTTCTTTCTAGTATCCTAGGAAACATACCATACGATTTTAAAGGGTATTGCCTTTAAATTTTCCATCGTAAGAATCAAGAAGCACTCAGATGACTTGATGATTGCTACACATAGTTATCTATTTCCTTTGGTACAAGAGTTACATTCTAGTTTTTCCTAGGGTTTAGTAAGCAAATTGATCATGTGCAGTAGTCTTCAGTTTAAGCATAACTTATGATCCTTTCCATTATTTTATTCCTATTCATCAATTGTTTTTCTTGTCCTGTATCACTATGATTGTTCAAGTAATAATGTTTGGAATAGAAGGGCCCTGACCGTTATGCTTCTTCCTCTCTCCCTTTTTGTTGTTATACAAAAAATATATAGCACTACATATACACATTATAGAGAGCGAGGGGATGCTTCAAATAATCATTCATGCATGTGTACTTATCCTAAGAAAACGTGCTCAAGTATCAAGTACTTCCGTGATGCCAATAATTCTACAGTTACTTGTCCTATGATAAGAAAAGTACTTAATGATTCAATTTTTTTGATCTTCCAAACTATATAATTAAAAATGATGAATTCAATCAAAACAATTACACATCCGCTGGAAGAAATTACCAACTTGTATGTATTATATCCAATGGCACTTCCTTGCCTTGTAATGTAACCAAATTAGCTTCCATTTTGTCTAATCTTGAGCATTGAAATAAGAAATTAGATTAACCCTAACGATCTGAGTTCTTAGCTAATATTGTCTTGCTTCTCTTTGGTAATCATAGTCTCTCTAATCAAGTTGACATTTTTCTCGACAAGTTTATATTTATGTTGCTCCTCATTTTTGTAGATTCTTCTATTTCTCTCCCTCCATAAATAATAGATCACCATCTGGAAAGAAGTCTTGATGATAATTCCATCCCTCTGACGTGAGTTAGAATATCGAATGATAGAGTTCAATGTTTCATTCCAATCAAAAGACAACCTTGGAAGTCTAATCATGGCCCAAATTTTGGTCCACACCGATTTGCTATATCCGCCCTCAAAGAACATACGGTTTCTACTCTCACTTACTTGTTTACATAAGATGCAAAGTGGATCGTAACTCCCAAACCAACGGTCTTTAGTTCTTAATATGTTCTTTATAACTAACCACAAGAAAATGATAGATTTGGGACTTAAAACCTGCTTCCATACTGTTTCTGCCCACAGGACTGACTCCATTGGTGCCACCAGTAGATTATGAGCCGAATTATTGTTAAATAACCCATTAGCATGTACAGTCCATACCACCTTATCCTTCCTTCGCACAATAGGCAGCTCAGATAGATAGTTTTCCAGCAGTTGAAAATGCCTAATATTTTGGATCCTATCCCTCTCCTGGATGAACCATGCAACTTTAGCCTCTTTTAGAAGCCTACTCATTAACACTTGTAAGTCATTACACAACCAAAGAGGACTGAAATCAATCCAGTTATCAAACCACAACCAAATGTCTTCACCATCCCCTACCCTATTCTTCATACAAGGATAAATCTACTCCCTAAGGTTCAACATGCTTTTGAATATCCATGAATATTCACGATTCTGTTGAAGCTTCCAAAAATTTTGAAATTTAAGATGATGAATCTGCACCTATTTCACTCACAACGCTTTCTTATCAACAAATAATCTCCAAATTCTCTTCAGTAGCAAAACCTGTTGCATTTGGGTAATTGAAATGACCCCTAATCCCCCCTACTTTTTTGGAAAAATAATTTCTCTCCACTTAACTTTGGCCCCTTTACTGTTTTCAGTTTTTCCAGACCATAGGAACGATTTTAATAACCTCTTCATTTCCTTGATCACACTCTTTGGGATTACCATATGAGCTGCCCAGTGACCATGCATACTATTCAAAACAGAAGTAATAAGGGTGACTCTAGCAGCTAAAGACAAGAATATGTTCTGCCAAGCAAGGATTCTATATTTCAGCTCTTCTAACAAAGGTATAAAATCTAAAAATTTAGGCTTACCCAAAGTAATAGGAACTCCTAAATAGCGAAAAGGAGTTTTCGGTGGGGATTGTTGCTTATCCATTTTGGGTTTTTGACATCAGAGGACACATACACGCCACTCTTCTGCTCATTTATCTTCATCCCCAACCAACCAAAAAATATGTATACCATGTTCATCATCATCATAATAACATTAGGTTCAGCCTTGCAAAATATAATAACATCATCAGCGTAAAGCAAGTGTAACAATTTAAGATCCCTACATTTAAAATGGTATTGAAATAGACCATTGCTATCCACAAGTTTAGAAACAAGTCTAGAAAATCCCTCCATAGCTAGAGTGAATAGGTAAGGGGAAAGTGGATCCCCTTGCCTAAGCCCTTTAGAATTTAAAAAAGGTCTCGTTGGAATCCCGTTCACTAACACACTCATCGATATAGTTTGTATACATTGTTGAATCCAATGAAAAAATATAATAGGTAAACTGATGGCTTCCAAACAAACTTTCAAATATTCCCAGCTAATGGTATCATAACCTTTAAATAAATCAAGCTTCAATTCACAACTCTTAATATGTTTCCTAGTATGATACTCCCCTAACGACTCTTGAAGAATCATTATATTGTCACCGATGCTTCTCAATAGAAAAGCACCTTGTGCCATATGGACCACCTCTGACAACACTACTTTCAATCTATCAGCAAGTAAAGTAGCTATAATTTTATAAACAGTCGAGCAACAAGAGATCAGACAATAATTCGTAATCATCAGGGTCCTATCTGTCTTAGGAGCTAGACAAATGAAAGTATGGTTGATCTCCTTCAGCAATGAACTAGAAGAAAAGAACTACAACACCACATCAGTTAAGAGAGGGCCCGTGATGTCCCAAGTTTGCTGGAAAAACCCATAGAATATTCATTAGGACTAGGCGCTTTCTAACTATGTAATCGAAACACCACCTCTTTCACCTATTGGGCAGTGTAAGGGGCATTGAGCATCTGCAAAAGTGATTGGTTTGGTCTAAACTCCAGAACATTTCTTACCTCAAATCCACTCTGTTGAACTTCAGTTCTCCTCATTAGATTGATAAAGTAGCCTCGAATGTGATCAAAGATCTCTTGCTGAACATATATCAAGTTACCCTCCTCATCCTTCAATTCAATGATGGCGTTAGTATTCCTTCGAACCAACAAAGACACCTGAAATTTTTTTGAATTAATATCCCCTTCTTTAATCCATGTCTGTCTTGCTTTCTGTTTAATAATTGAACTTTGCAATCTTAACGATTCTTGGTAATTCTTCAATCGATATGCTTCAAGAGTCCTTAATCTAACGTTGTGTGGATCCATATAACATTGATGCTGAACCTCTGTCAATCCTTTACTTAACTCTTTCAAGTCTCATGTTCTTTGTTAAACTTTTTGATAGCTATTTTTGCTAGCTTCAATTTCTGCATAAGTTGAAAAGCTTTGTACCTAACCACCTCTCTATCCTAAACCTTACTGATTACGACCATAAAAACTTCTACTTGAGTTAAACCATTGAAAAATCTAAACAGAGCACATATCTGAAATCCAACACACATCTGCTGAACCAAAATAGAAGCATGGTTCGAGAATACTAGGTCTCCAAATAAAGTCAATGCTCTAGGGAAGGAATTGAGCCATCTTTGATTAACCATAGTTCTATCTAATTTTTTCCTTATAAACATATTCCTCTGTTGTTTATTTTCCCATGTGTACCATCTGCCTAGCCCTCTACGGTTCACTAGATCGACTCGTTGAAGCAGCTGAGAGAGCTCTTTTCCTGTTCTAGAATGAAAACCCACACATCCCTCTACTTTATCTGACTTTAAACAACAATTGAATTCCCCCAAAGCTAACCACGGATCTTGCATACTAGCATGAATAACCTACATCTCCTCCCACAACTTAGCCCTTTGAAAAGCAAAATTAGAGGCATATATAATTGTCAAAATGAAACTTGCCTATTAACCAACAATGTAGATGAATGAATTGCTCACTCATCTTAACAACATGAGCCTCAACCAAATCCATAATATACCAAAACAAAATTTTTCCATTATAATGATAACTATGATCCGAAATAAACTTCCATTTGAACCTAAAAAATCCATACCTTTATGGACAGAACAAGCCTTTATTTTGGTCTCTAGGAGCCCCACCAAAACAGGTTTCTTATCTGCTACAACTTCCTAAACCAATAACTTTTTAAAGGGGTCATCTAAACCCCTAGTATTCTATACTAGTATTGTCATCTAGTGGAACCTCTAAAGACATTAAGGGGATATAACCCTTTTGTGCTTCTTTTTCTTGTCTTTTTTTGGACCCACACCCCTTTTAGTTATTATTACTAAAGTCTGATTGGGAGCAAAATCATCCACATCTGAATTTGGTTCTTTACCGATAATGGTTACTGGCTCCATAACTTTTGTTGTGATTTGCTCCGTATATTCAGACTCTTTGTGAGCATGTACTACCTTCCAACCATTTTGCACACCATCTTCCAATACTGCCTCATTCCTATTAGGAATATATGTATGACTCGAAGGCCCACCTGTTATTACTCCCTCGCTAGCACTCTCAATTGCATCATATAGCTTTACTTCTTTCTCATCTGTCACTTGAGGAGGGATATTTACTTTATTAGTTAGAGCCTTAATTTTCTCCACGATTACCCCTGACTCTGACATTCCTTCCATATTCTTTCCTCTAGTATTAAGGTTTTCACTCTGTGCCACCAAATCCAGCTCAACCAAATTCATACCATCCGCAGCTTCAACAATAACCTGCCCATTATCTGGCTGACCCACTTGCCCCTCGGACAGGCTATCCTTTGTCACTAAATCATCATGTCAACCTGATTTAAAAACTTTACCAGTAGCTACCCATTTCTTGTTAGAAAAAGAAGGTTTCCAAGGATAAGAACTAGCTATTTCATCTCTTACCAACTCATCTGTTTCAGCAAGTAGTAGAATAGGCAAGGTTTCAGGAAAAATAACATACTTCAAAATTTCTATGCATATCTTAGCATAACCAATCCTCCCTATTGATGCAGTTTGTGAGTCCATATAGATTGGTTTGCCCAATGCACTAGCCACATGGCTCAATCCTTCTACCGTCCAATATTCCATAGGTAGTCCATAAAAATGCACCCACAAGGGGATAACATCGATCGAGCCTCTATCCAAACCCAATCCCAGTTTCCATTGCTGTAAAAACAGGGGTTGATCCCCAATATGCCATAGCCCCTGTTCCATAATCTCAGAAATATTTGAACCATCTGAGAATTTGAACAACATTGAACCATCCTCCCTAAGCATTACCTTTTCTAAGTCCTTTCTTGACCCGACAAGCCTTGGCCCAAGCACTAACAACAGAGAAAGCCAACCTCTTAGACCAGAAGAAACCAACTAGAGTATTCGACCAAGCCCTAGCTTTCGATTGTAAGAACTCGATCGGAGGAGAGAAAATTCCATCTTGTAGAACATTAAGGTAATATTTCAATTTCCCTTTGTTATCTTGAACTTTAGGCTTATTATTCCGAACCCCTACAGTCGGCGATTTGTCATAGGTGCTTCCACCGATATCCCTTATCCCATCTGGTTTTTCCACCGATACACCCTTAAGCGTTTCACGGGATAGAGGCAGAAAGATCTCTATAGACAGAGAAGAACACCCATCTTCATAGTCTCCTTGTCAGACCGAAGGAGAACCTTCGGTGAGGCACTGGCCTCTGCCACTCTTGTACCCTTGAAAATTACTTCAAGACCACACTCTGGAAAAGAAAATAGCTAAGTGGAAGGAAAGGAAGAGAGGGGTCTATTAAGATTTATTTTCAATTTATGATATTCATTATTTGAATTATATTTTAAAATAGATAGCCCTTATTTTGGATCCTCTTACAATACATTTTTTCAAGTCAAATAATTAATATCATTTTGTGCTGGAAATCATAAGTGGCTTGTCTCCTCCCAAGTTTAGATTTCCTAATTAGAAATTTTATAATAACACTACAAATCCCAATAATCATATTACATTTTATAAAAGTTGGAAGCTTAGTATCAAACCATTCTACCGAGATTTTTGTCAAGTTTTGGGCGATTCAAATCAAAATTTAAAGCTCACTTTGTTAGTAATAAGAGGAGAGCAAGGACTTTTTTTTTAGAAATTAAAAAATTTCGTTGATAAAAAATATAAGATACAATAAGGAGAAGGGTGGCAAAAATTCAGTAGCAAAGCTTGACTTAAACAACCTAGGGCACCAAAACGTAAGTCGTATTTGGGCCGTTCAAAATAAAGACAAAACGTTAGACAAAAGCTAAACGCAATTGATGTCGTTGGATTGCTCTTCATCTTCTAGGGTAAAACTACCCCATCCTTTCACGAAACTTTGAGACCTCTTCCCTAATTCGGCAACGAGTCAGCTGACGCAGAGGAGATGAGAAAAAGAGGAGGACGACGGCTATGGAGAGACTCTTCAGAGATGTGATGACCAGGTAATAGCTGTTACGACTATTAAGAACCGTTGTGAGGGGCTAGTATGTGATCCTCCTTATGGGTTGTAGGTGCATAAGCGAACCCATGCGATTTTCTTGCGAGCCGACTGAGGAGGGGTACAGAGGTTCAGATCTGCAGGGCGGCGACGACAATGAGCGAAGAGAGAAGGATGGCTGAATCCATCTAGGTAAGCCTCTGACTTGGGTAATACTCAGTTTGTGATCTCCCCTGGAAAGGGAGAAATCAAAAGCTGAAGATCTGAGATGTACTCTAGTTTCTGAATAGACTTGTGTGTGGGAAGTGATTACTGCTTTTAGGACTTAGATCCTCCAAACGTAGGCCATTCTCCCACTACAGTGTAGATGTAGCTGATTGACAATCAATTTCTCTCTAACTGTCGTAGTGATAAGCTCTATGAGGGAGTTTATTGTATTTGTCTGGTTCAGAAATCTTGTACAGTTTCTTTCACGCCAGATTGTCTTAGCGCATGTAGCCATCAAGAGAAGGACTATGTCCTTGTCATGCTTCGACTGAGGTAGATTAGGAATTTCTTGCATAATGTCAAGGAGTCACCAGGCATTGAGGTTTAGGCACTGAGGGTAGAAACTGTGAACCAAAGAGTTCTGGAGAAGCCATACTCAAAGAAGAGGTGGTCTCTGCTTTCATCCTCTGTGTGACAGAAAACATAATACTTAGAAGAGGTCAGGAAAGTGAGTCGATCCATAGTACTCAGCGTATTCCTCATTGCCAGCCATAGAAAAAAAGTTACATTAGGTCTGAGTGCTGCATTCCAAACCAGAGTGGCCCATTCAACCCTATTTTCTGGCCGTGCCTTGAATTTCCTAATTGTCTTAGGGGTAATTGCAGTAAGTGGGAGACCTCTCCAAAAATATGTATCCCTTTCCCCTTGGCTGAGGGGAGGGATGTTCAGCCTGAATTGCTCATCCAAAGAAAGTGTCCATCCACTATTAGAAATGATAGCATGAAGATTGGCATCCTTGGGGATGCGGTTTAAGAGAGAAGTGGCCATGCAATTTGAGATTAAGGGGCCATTTCCTGTCCAATTATCAAACCAGAAGGAGATTCTATCCCCCTCGCCTATTTGGCAAGTGATGTGCTGATAAAGCTCTCCCCTCAACCCTAGTAATTGGTTAAAGAACCAAGTGTAGCTGGGTTTAGGTTTTAGAGCCCAGAAACTTCTTCCTTTCAACATGTAAGTGTGCATCCATTTGACCCACAGTGATTCCTGATCATTGAGTATCCTCCAAATTCTTTTTGACATGAGAATTTGGTCTTAGTAACTAGGGATTCAATTCTCAATCCCCCTTCTGCTTTGGGTTGGCATATAGACTGCCAAGCTACCTTGGCCATCCCTTTTTCACCAGTCTTACTCCCCCACAGGAATTATTTCATCAGCCTTTCTATAGTTTTGGATAGGCCTTTGGGGAGGAAAATATAAGAGCTCCAATAGGTTCTTATGGACAGAATAATAGACTTGAGGGGCTGGAGCTTACCTCCATAGGAGAGAGCTTTATTTGTCCACAATCCCAATTTTTTCTGAATTTTTTCGATAAGAGGAAGGCATTTAAAAAACCTAAGTCGCTTAGAAGAGATAGGAATCCTCAAGTAGTTGAGAAGTGGAGGTTTAATCTCCATTCTAGTTGCATGGGCTAGGACACTTGAGAGATGAGATGCACTCTTAGAGAGAACAATGAAGCTTTTGTGAAGATTAGTACCTAAGCCCGACATCTCTTGAAACTGAGTAAGAGTATCCATCAGGAGGGAAACCGATTGCAAATTAGCATTGGAGAGCAAGGGCTTTGCTACTATCTTTATCTTAGAATAAGGACAAGGAGAAATTCTCGGACACTATACTAAGAAGGAGGCTAACTAGGTGCCTAATCCAATCACCACAATTGTACCATTGTAATTGAAAATTTTATACCCCTCCATCGATATATGTAGAGGTATTTTTTTTATGGATAATGTAAACACCCTAAATGTCCCTCTTTAGATTAACTTCCACAATGTTCCTTTAGAATATTGGACCACCCAGGGGTTAAACTCATTGGCTAGTTATATTGGAAAACCATTATGTATAGTTGAATACACTACTATGAAAAGATAAATCGGTTACGCCCGAATTTGTGTAAGAAGTTTCTAAGGAGTTACTAAATGAGATTCCTATCATGAGGTTGGGAGAAGACAACAGCCTATGGGAGGACACCATTTTCATCTCTTATCAATAGAGACCACCTTCCAAATTGTTTGGGAAAGTATGGAAATCTATAGGGAAGAAATTCATCACTGGTAGTTATAACTAGCTTATGGGTATTGAGGCACCTGAACAACAACTGACTATTATTCCCACAGCCTCCCCATCAATAGTTGCTCAAATGACGTAGGTAGGCCTTGTTATGATGCAAAATCGCAAGCAGGAGAGTATGGCTCTCTTAACAACTAGTCAACAAATATCTTCTGATGCTAGAAACCATAACATGATAACATAATGCCCCATTAAATAATTACCAAATAGTTGCAATATCTAGGACTATGACAGCAAGGAAGCACCACAAGCTACAAACTATATACCTGATGATGTTTTTGGTACTTTAAATGATCTCTCGACATCTCCTAACAAATATGACTCACCTACGTCCACTTCTACTGTCAATACTTAAGTAAAGGCTCCTTGCACTAAAGATGCAGAGAATGGATAGACTTTCCACACTGTCGAGTGAAGAAGATCAAAATGGGGAAAAAGTAAGAGCTTTATAGGTTCCTCCTCTTAATGTCAATCATAACATGGAATGTATGTGGAATAAATAGTCCATCTAAGCTTCTGGTTTTAGAGGACTTTATTTTTCATGACAAACATCTATTAATTTCTCTTATTGAAAGCAAAATAAAATTACAAAACCTATGCAAGCTACAAATCCTTGGTCCCCAATGGAGTCTACTTTCTAATCACCAACATCATGCTTTCGGCAGAATAATCCTTTGTTATAAAAAGGATGAACTCAAGGTAGAATTGTCGGATTCCAAGTAGCAAGTTATGCATCTCCATCTAACATTTTTGTAGGAGAAAGCTGATATAAATATTTCCTTCATCTATACGAGTAACCATTCCTTTCAAAGAAGAAGTCTTTAGAGCAATCTCAGAACATTCAGTAGTTTTCTTACTAAACCATGGTTGATTTGTGGAGATTTTAATTCCACACTCTTCCCTTCAGAAAGTTAAGGTCATTGTAATCTCAAGAACCATTCAAATGAGTTCAAAGTGTTGGGAAATAATTTAAATTTTAAAGTTGTTTAAATTCCTTTAGAATAGGTCTTAGATTATCTTTGAATAAATATTATATTATCTTTAATCTTATCTTATAAGCTAGATTTAGTGGCTGAAAATTCTATTTAGTTGTTAGTATGTTGTCTATATAAGGCAATCAAGTTCAATAATAAAAGTATGAGTGTGTTTACGTATTGTTCAATCTTCATCTTATCCCATCTCCTTCATCTTCTTTTTCTTTAAAATTCCAACATGGTATCAGAGCCTTAGATCATTGAGGGATTGTGAGAATGGTAGAGGGCGTTTATCTAGCAAAAGTTCCATCATCGAAGAAGGAAGGAAACAATCTCCAATGTACAAATTGCAAGAAGCCGGGGCATGAAGCGAAAGATTGTTGGCATAAGGAAAAACTTCAATGTTTCAACTGTAAAAAATTTGGATACCTACAGAAAAAATGCAGCTGAAAAAGGAGGAAGCAAATATGGTGGAGTTGGTTGACGAAGAAACTCTTTTTTGAAAATTAGTGAGAAGTGCACCAAGATGTTTTTGGAGAGACGTGCTCCAATTATTGTAGGTTGGTGAGAAGGGCATCAACGAGAAATTGGTGAAGAGAAGTGCTTCACATAATCATTGCAGGTTGATGAGAAGGGCATCAACGGGAATTTGGTGAAAAGAAGTGCTTCACATAATATTCTGAAGATTAGGAGAGATGTGCTCCATCCAGAAAATTTGAATTAAGAGGGAATGTTGGGAAATAATTCAAATTTTAAAGTTGTTTAAATTCCTTTAGAATAGGACTTAGATTATCTTAGAATAAATATTAGATTATCTTTAATATTATCTTATAAGCTAGATTTAGTGACTGAAAAATCTATTTAGATGTTAGTATTTTGTCTATATAAAGCAATCAAGTTCAATAATAAAAGTATGAGTGTGTTTACGTATTGTTCAATCTTCATCTTATCCCATCTCCTTCATCTTCTTTTTCTTTAAAATTCCAACACAAAGCTTGTGCTCAAGACATTGGTGTGACTGATCTAAAATTCATTGGAAAATCCTTTACTTGGTCAAACAAACAAACATCATCTTAGAACTTAAGGAAAAAGCTCGATCCTGCAATGATGAATGATATTTGGTTGAATGTAACTCCCAGTAGTTTTGATAACTTCAAAGATTCATTATTTTTTGATCATTCCCCCATTATAGTCAATAGTTTGTTTCAGCAAACTCTTCCTCATTCTCCCTTCAGATTTATCAATTATCTTGTGCATGATATTGGCTTTCCCGAGGCATGCAGGACAAGTGCTAACTTTCATTGTGCAGGTACTAAACAATTTTGTTGTGTCTAGAAATTGAAATGTATCAAGCATAAGCTTAAACGTTTGAAGTTTGTACAAGGCTCCACAATATCTACTATCCATTCGAGAAGATCTAATCTAGAAGCTATACAATCGATGCTTGCCTTAAACCTACTGAGCAGCATCTCATAGATAAGGAAAAGATCACAATTACCAATTATTTGCAAGTTGTGAGCGACCACCATTGTTTTCTTCAACAAAAAGTAAAAGTCAACTAGCCTAAAGATGGTGATCAATGTACTAGTTTTTTCTTTAAATCCATCCTATCAAGGTAAAATTTCAACATAATCCATTATATCCAATCCACCGTAGGTTCACTCCTCTTGAATTCTCACAACATTCAAGAAGAAACTACCAGCTACTTTACTTCTCTTCATGGATCCCTGAGCCATTCAATAGTCTCCCTCTTTGAACGTCATTCACTCAATTTGACTCAAGTTTCTCCTTTAAATTGGGATCTTTTAATTTAACCTATTGACGACAATGAAATTAACATCGTAGTCTTTGGTATGGATGGCTCAAAGGCACCTGAGCCTAATGGATTTAATGGCGACTTCTTTCAAAAATCATGGCATATCACAGGTGGTTTTGTGAATGGTATACTCCTTTAAGAAACCAACAGAATGTTTCTCTACTTGATCCCTAAAGATTGCCCTTCTACTTTGGAGACTTCTGACCTATAGCATGCACTAATTTCCTATATAAGATCATTTCTAAGATACTAGCTACAAGATTGAAGAAGGTTTTATCTCTTTTGATAAGTGAGAACCAAGGAGCTTACATTAAGGATCATAATATTGGCGATAACATTCTTCTTGTCCAAGAACTTCTCAAAGGCTACTCTCAATCTAACTATGCTCCCAACTCCACATTGAAAATTGATTTTCATAAAGCCTTGGCTAGAATTAGCTAGGAATTCATATGGATCATGCTCCAAGCTTTCAAATTTCCAATTCTCTTCATCAATTAGTTAAAGCAAAGTATTACCTCTGCTTTTTTAGTTGTGCTCATCAATGGTAGTCCTACAAAAAATTTTAAGGCCGCCGGGGGTATCCAACAGGGGGATCCTCTGTCCCCCTATATCTTCATCCTATGCATGGAAATTTTGAGTTCCATCATCAAACACAAAGTGCAGCTTAACCCAAACTTCAGTTATCATTCCAAATGTAAGAAAATTGCTTGACTTAACCTTAGGTTCCTTAATGAAGAAAATTGCTTTACTTAACCTTGGGTTCCTTAATGATCTCCTTCTTCTTTGTAGAGCTCAGATGAGTTCTATCAACACTCTCATGAAGGCACTAGACATCTTCAAAAGCTATTCTGGGTTGCACATCAATCTTAGTAAGAGCCTATTTATTCTTTCCAAAGTTGTATCAGACCTCCAACCTCTTGTTGCACATGCTACTCGCATGAACTCCACCATCCCTCCAATTATATATCTGAGCCTTCCAGTGACTACCAAGTGCCTTAATTATCAAGAAAGCTTACCTCTCATTGAACGTATTCAGAGAAGAATCACTTTATAGGTAAATGAAAAGCTATCCTACGCTGGTAAACTATAACTCATTCAATTTGTGCTAAATTCTTTGCATATCTATTGGAGTTCCCATATTTTTCTTTCTCAAATTGTTATTAAGATTATCGAATGATTGCTCAAGAATTTCTTATGGTCCCATCCAGATGGATCTAAAGGTGTAACAAAAGTGAGATGGATTGACATATGCTTTCCTACGAAAGAAGGAGGCATGAACATCTCATCCATCAAAGTACTAAATCTGGTCTTAAGTCTCAAGCAACTATGGTGGATTTTGCTTGATAAACACTCATTGTGGATAAGATGGCTACATTCTTATTTTCTTCAAGGAAGAAGCATCTAGCTATTGAGCAAAAGCTCCTCCCATTCTTATTTTCTCAACCGTTTGCTCACGGTAAGAAATATGGTTAAAGATGATATCATATGCCATCCTAGAAATGATATAAATTATGTTGTCATATGCCAATAGAACGGTTATCCGATCCACTCCCTCAACAATAAAATTTCCAAGGAGCTCTTGCATAGAAAATGTTCTAAGGTGGACTGGCACAAAATTGTCTTGAACAAAGCTCTTGCCCCTGGTCTATCCTTCAACCTTTGACTTACCATCCAAAACAAGCTAAATACTTTAGACAAACTGCCTTACATTCTAATCAACATAATTTGTCCTATAGGTCTGCTCCAAGCTGAAACTCGTGATCACCTCTTCTTCACTTGCACCTTCAACCTCTAGATATGGTAGATGTTGGGCCCCGAACCTTTTTGACTAAGTGAGGAACTGTTCATGATTATTCGTGCATAAATAAAGAAGAATTCATGAATTTGAAATGAAATAGAAAAGATGGTTTAAGGTACAAGATGATTTTAATGAGAAATTTTGGAAGTAAAATGTAGGAAAATGTTTTAGAATAAGAACAGTATGAAATGTTTGGTGTATAATTATCAGAATTTGGAATTTAATTGAATGAATTTTGATGTTATTAGAAAGTTAAGACAATG
>JAOSBM010000204.1:15916982-15930187 GCA_027568955.1 Erythroxylum tenue | reverse complement strand
AGCTATTTCGAACGCAAAAGATATTTGAAAAATGCCATCAAAGAGACATATGATCGTCAAAATGAGCTAGATGAATTACTTATTTGATACCATGCACAGAATAAAAAGGCACATAATAGTTTAGATGCTCGTCGCTACATCCAGATGTTTGAAACTGATCGAAGGATACAGATGGCGAACAATCTCAAACAAGCAGTCTTCCAAACCAGAAAATTTTATGAAAACCAAATTAAAAAGCTTATAGATTAAGTCATCTTTATACTGCACATGTAAATAGTAAACATATAAACTATTTGACTATGTCAAAGTCCCAATTAATTATACAAAAATGTCCTTGTTCATATTCTTCTCTTGTCTTACTTTTCTCATACATTTAATTACAAAATTTTAAATTCTTCTTATAATTAAATTACACATTTTTTTATTTTCGTATTAACTTATACATTAAAATTATATAATAATATAACTGACTAAGTTAGCAAGGTTATTACTGGGCATTTGGGCGGCATTACCCTGCTAGCAATAATATAAGGAGGGGCTTGGCATTCAGTGAATCTATTGTCGAGGAACAGCTAAAAAAGAGTGCGTTGGAACCCCAAGATGCAACGTTTTAATCACAAAACATCATTAACTAGCAGCATTAGTTTCCCAACTTCTTCCAAGCTATAGACGAAACAGAGTCTCGCATATTCAATCAATCTTGATTTTCTTCTATTTGTATTCCAATTTCAGCAGTTTTACAAATTTGTCTGTGGCGTGTCTTCTAAACGGAAATGTGTGGACTCCGGAGTGAAGAATGTACATGATGCGAATATACCCAAGTGGAAAATTTACTGCAGCTATTGCCACATCAGACACTTAGCTTGGGCCTGAAATCAGAGCTTGTACAACGGAGGGTGAATTCATCTAAACAAGCCATACGAATGCGTTCCGGTGTTGCTGGACTATCAAGAGGAAACCATTCATTATGTCCTGCTTCTGTTCTTGCAGCGGCAATAGCATCTTTGATGGCGAAAAAGACAACCGAAGCAAGGAAAAATGGAGGCTCCCCAACAGCTTTAGATGAATGGATGGCCTTTACATTTGGATGACCCTGTCAATAAACAAACATAAAGAAAGCACCCAATCAAACTTAAGAAAATTTCATTATGGAATCCATTATCTAATGCTTTTATCCAATTGATGGAGTTACAACGAGATAGCTTTTGAAATGATTTCTTACTAAACAACCGATAACTTTTGGCTCACTATTTTTCGGAATACTTGCACACGAAACACTTTTTCCCTTATCCGAATCCCCACCAACCCTGTTTTCTTTTTCTAATCAACTGGTGGTCCCTTATCAACTGGGAAGATCAGCAACCTCCTTAGTGAGATAAAGGAATTCCATAAAACACAACACGGTTGAGACCTAGTAGCATCTAACTTTTCATCGTGTGATCTGGTGCCGAAATGAGGAAATTGAATAATTTGTTTTCTTCTGGCAAAGAATATCCAGTTAAGTGAAACAACATTCTTTTTATGGTTGTTTCTAGTCTCAGCCTAAATGCTTTAGAGGTATGGTACTCCATAAAGAACAAGGAAGACAATCTTTCAGTAAAAATGAGGATACAGAAGAGCAAGTAATTAGCCAAATTTTCCAGGTATCCAAGTTCCCAGGTATTGGTAGGCAATAGAATACTTACCTTTAAAAGTGAAACATGGAATTTGAAGGGTGTATCATCTAGGGATGGTATCTTGTAACTTCCAGGTCCACTTGTAAACAAGCAGCCTGGAGGAATCCACTTATGAGCTACATCCCCCCACTTTAAGATCAGCAACCTCCTTAGTGAGATAAAGGAATTCCATAAAACACAACATGGTTGAGACCTAGTAGCATCTAACTTTTCATCGTGTGATCTGGTGCCGAAATGAGGAAATTGAATAATTTGTTTTCTTCTGGCAAAGAATATCCAGTTAAGTGAAACAACATTCTTTTTATGGTTGTTTCTAGTCTCAGCCTAAATGCTTTAGAGGTATGGTACTCCATAAAGAACAAGGAAGACAATCTTTCAGTAAAAATGAGGATACAGAAGAGCAAGTAATTAGCCAAATTTTCCAGGTATCCAAGTTCCCAGGTATTGGTAGGCAATAGAATACTTACCTTTAAAAGTGAAACATGGAATTTGAAGGGTGTATCATCTAGGGATGGTATCTTGTAACTTCCAGGTCCACTTGTAAACAAGCAGCCTGGAGGAATCCACTTATGAGCTACATCCCCCCACTTTAATTCTTCAAGAGCTACCCAACCCAGACCTTGAATAAATGCTCCTTCAATCTGAGTTAAGTAGGAGTAAAGAGGTTATTAGGAAAGACAAGAAAAAGATGTTACCAAAGATAAACAAATTCCCCAACCTTTTAGGTACAAAGCTGTTTAGTTGCCCATACTTGGATTGCATAAATTATGAAGCTTGAATGAACTTTAAGATGACAAAGTTATGGAGTTGGAAAGATGGAGTATTCAGAGACAAAGAATATGAGAAAACTAGATACCTGTCCGACATCAATGGCTGGATTGAGAGAGTAGCCAAGATCCAATATAATATTTGCTATCCTTGTGTGGAAATCTCCCGTTAATGTATCAACTTCAACCTCAGCAAATGCAGCCCCATAGGTAAAGTACCTAAAGGGGCTTCCTTTACCAGTTGTCCAATCGAAGCCAATTTCAGGCGTAATGAAAAATCCATGAGCAGAAAGGTCTATTCGGTGTGCATAGCATGCACTGGCCAGCTATGAACATTAAAGAAGACACAATTAATTTCCCAACAGAAAACTCAAGGACCACTTGGAATTAAGGAAACTAGTAACTGAATAAAGCCATGCAAATGATGATCCATATATTTTTCCCTTTCATACAATATACTTTTGACATAAAATCAATGCCAAACCTCCCATAAGTAGAATACTATATCAAATTCGCAATCATGAAATACATTTTGCCCTCTCTGGAAGAATCCAAATGCAAGGAGCTATTTTATGAGATTCCATTTCTCATCTTGTTGTTGAAGTAATAGCCTATATACTGTGATTACTAGTACCTCTAGATTACCCTTTCATAACCAGCATGACATATAGCAACATTAAATTGTTGTAGCTGGTGCCAATCCTTAAAGAAAGTGATGACTAGATAATCACATCTACTTCAAAATCAAACAGAAACTTTCTTTCAGGTGTACATTAGGCATCTGATGAGAAGTCTGAAAAGGAAAGCAAATGAGCAAGCAGGTAAAAGCCGGTTATTTAAGATGTGCATTTAGTATGTACCACAGAGAGATTGATGGAATAAACAAAGGATAAAACCAGAAACCAGATTACCTCAGCAAAAGAGCTGAAATTATGTTTAGATGCAACAGGCTCCATTCGTGCCTTTATCTGTTCACATGCATCCAGAACTGCTGCTCCATACATATCAGAGCTTGCAGAAGCTGCTGTTGGTGATGCATTGGGTACCTAAATGACAGCAAAGAATAAATTGACCAGCCACTGAAATATAGAACATGATGCCAAATACTGCTAAAATTCCTTAGGTCCCATGCATTACCCACCCCTTCCCTTTGTTGGGCATTTTCATAAACTTTGATAACCATACAAAATCTTCAAATTTGTTTCATCATTGATGACTAAGAAATGAAAAGGTGATGCTTTTAAGCTTGTTCAGCTTTCATAAAATGCAAGCTACAAAATCCTGTGTCCTCTAGCATTAAACCCATGACCCTCTTAGGACTACCTTGTCTAGTTTGTTAAACTTCACTCAGGCCATCTTGTATAACAGGTTATATTGACAGATTGAATCCATACAGAAGTCCCAAAATGATTCTAAAAGTGGGAATTTACATGATGGATTTGGTTAGTAAATCAATCTTTCAGAAAAGGAGCAGCATCAAGCCCTAGGTTTGCAATGCAGTACCTTATCAGTGCTTGTCTCTGAAATGAACACTGAAGTAAGAGGGATATTGAATGCAGATGCAGCAACTTGAGCAACTTTGGTATGCAAACCTTGGCCCATCTCAACTCCTCCATGTGTAACCAGAACAGTTCCATCCGTATAGACGTGAACAAGAGCACCAGCCTAAATCAATAAGAAAGCACATCAACAAAACAAGGGCTCGTTAATATCCACAATAGATGATGGACCATCAATTATTTTTCACTTGAGACACCAATGCAATTCCAGTGACAACTTGAGTATTAAAATATGAAAACACCTGATTCATAAGCTTCGCTGTAAAGGAAATTCCAAATTTTGTTGGAACCATAGCAACTCCACGTTTTTTCCACCGATTATGAAGATTAAATTCATTGGTTTCTTCACGCGCTTTCTGAAAGTTACAAGATAACTTCAGTTCATTCCAGACTGGAGCCAGTGTACAGAACTGAAGCTTTTGTCCATAATGCAATACTGATCCTTCACCTTGAAAATTAATTTCCTGCAATGATTTCCAATATAGGAAAAACATTACAACAAATTAATGAATGCAAGACGCTAGTAAAGAAGATACAACTAGATCATAACCTACCCGTATCTCTTCTGGGCTTTTGTTAAGCTCTGCAGCAATTCTTTGAATCCAATTTTCAGTAATAAGCATACCTTGAGGACCTCCAAATCCTCGGAATGCAGTGTTACTAGGAAAGTTAGTAAAGCAAACCCTTCCATTTATCCTGACATTTGGTATGTCATAGACATTATCAGAATGAAACATTGCACGTTCAAGGATTGCAAGCGACAGGTCCAGTGAATTTCCAGCATTGTTGTAGATTTCAAGATCCAGTGCAAGTACTTTCCCTTCATTGGTAAAACCAACCTATATCAAGTAATTTGTAATATCACTGTTTTGTTTTATTTAATACAACTTCCTCCAGAAATATTCACCAGTTTCAATGGAAAGTGACTGCATGGTAAGTCAGTTGAGACTCTTTATCTTTCTCTGAAAATGAAGTAAGCCAATTCTAAATTCATGTGTCCACCACACATCCATTATTTTTCGCTTACATAATATATTATACTATATAATTGCAGTCACACAGCATACGTTGGTAGTTTCAAGGAAACTATATTACAATTATGAATGTCATTAAAATAAAACATATATGTCCATTGCTGAAGATCATGAAGATTTAGTATTTGGTATGGGAATATCATGCATCCAATATAGGATAACAAACTATTTAAAATATTTTTTAAGAATATTATATTTTCTTATTATTAAATATTGTACTGCCCCTACTATTATAACTAGATAGCCTAACCATAGTAAATAATACCCAACTTAAACATGGTATTAGAGTCATTCATACTTTGCTCATCGGCTTGTGGGAACTTATAGATGTTCATGAAAACTTTACACACTAGATTTGTATTCATGTGCGTGAAGGGAGTTTAGTAGTTAAATACTCACATTAACTAAGAACAGGAGGGTTCATATACAAGAATGAAACCATAATCCAAATGCCTTAAGATTTTGAGTGAAGATATGAAACATTCACTTCCCTTCTCCAAACTGGAGATTAATGAACAATTTAACATCCATCATAAAAAATAATAAATTAAACTTTAGAAACCTTAGGAGACCAGAGAATGAGACCCAATCTCAATTGGTGTAATTGCCTCAACGTTACAACAATATGCCGACGGCATAACCACTAATATGAAAACCTTAAAAGCATTGTGTTGCATACTTCTTTCCTTGGTCAAGAATGTATTGCATAATGGGCATAAGATTAGAAAATATCCACACTAAGATCAAGTTCAAGGAATCAATAAATGATACCTTGTAATTCCCAACAAAGCTATGGCGCTGCCCAGTTATCATCATATCTATATCTCTATCTAATGTGAGTCTAACTGACCGATTCAATAAATATGATGGGACAGAAGCTGCTGCAGCAATGAAAGCTGATCTTGTTTCTTTTCCACCAAATCCACCACCGATTCGTTTAGTTTTACAAACTACTTTTGACATTGGAAGCCCAAGAACATGGGCCACATATTTCTGATGCTTCTGAGGGGCCTGCACAGAAAAGAAATCATGATTCTTTGATTAAATTGCGTGTATTTGTGAAAAACTACACATGAGAAAGAACACAACAATTACCAGCCATTATGCACAATCACAAAAATCACAAGACTACGAACAAGCTTAAGCTAGAAGTAACAATAGCAATTGCAAAACTTAAATAAACATTGACATGCTGAAAATCATACGCTTTTATGAAACCATGAGTACCTCAACAGGATAGATCTCAACAGGAAACTGAAGGGTAACAGCAGCAAGTGATTGAGTTCAGTATTTCATAATAAGAAGTTGATGCAGACCCCTTTGAAAGAATGTCTTCAAGGAATACAGTAAACACAGGAAACATCTAACCATTCAACATATCATAAACAGAAAGGAAAACAATCTGCAAACTACATGCTACAACGAAAAGCCTCTTTTTGAAAACCTATAATATGTGGAAATGCAGTAAGAGCATTAAAGTCCCAAGACTAAAATCAATGACTGGAGGGAAGAAACTATAAATAAAGAAAGAATGATAACACATAAATAGTGAAAAGGTTTATCAAAATTGTAAGTGCACTGAAAGAATCTTAGTCAAAATCATTAGGAACTAATTATCAACACTGTAAGTGCACTGAAAGAATCTTAGTCAAAATCATCAGGAACTAACTAAAATACAAAATCACCATCTTAATCTCTAAATTGGTTTAGCCATAACTTTTAATATGTTTATACTCCTAGGGCCACTCCCCTGAGTTCTGCTCACTAACGTCAAATTGCAATGGTAAGCAGCCTTAAATCAAAATACTATTATGCCAAAAGATGATTCTTTTGATTTTTCATCCAAACAAATTATATGTTTTCTAAAAACTGACAAATTTAGCCAAGAGAACTTTTGAAAGAACAACTTACTTGGGTGGATGAAACCATATGAACTTCATTGCCACTGTCCATTGTCCAAACCAAACTGCTATGTGGCTCCAAATAAAAATGTTCCTGACCACCCATTTTAACTTCTCCTTTTATGATTCTGTCACACATACCAGATTTAAAACAAAGATCCACATCTCCCTTGTTCAAAGATTTTTCTGTGTTAGGGTGGAAGCTTTTCGCAATAATGGCCTCTTGTATTGACAATATTGCAGGGAGCTCTTCATATTCAACATGAACTATTCTTGCTGCTAGTTTGGCATTTTCATGTGTATCAGCAACAATTACACCTATAACCTGCATAAAGTGAGCAAGTCATTGTCTGCACCAGAATAGAAGAACGGGAGAAGTGAATAATTCCAAATATGGAATCATTTGAATGTGCTGAAGTGTCCCTTGATACGATGTACATTTTATTTACATTGTTATCTTCAACAGCGTGAAATTTATACTACAAGGGCTTGTAGAGTAATGGTGAGATTATCAAGCTTCCTTTGTATGGAGTAGCTTTATATCATGACAGAGTTATGATATTGGACATGAAAACATGGACACAATCACAAGATAAAGCCTAATACTTGAGCACTAATGTTTTTCTATTACCTAAACAATGTCCATCAGCTTCTTACCTGACCCACACAAGTAACAATCTCTGAAGCAAATAGCTCTTCATCATCAATCACAGGTCCAATATGATTATCACCTGGCACATCTTTTGCCAAAAACAAGCCTGCAAAACCAGGTGAAGACTTGGCTCCTGAATCATCTATTGAAACTATTCGGGCATGAGGTTTTCTGCTTAATACAAATGCAGCATGCAAGCCATTGGAAGGCATTGGTGTATCATCAGCATACTCTGCCTCCCCTGTAACCTAAAGAAATTTTTCGAAACTCATCAAGATACTGCTTTCAAGATGAAAATGAACCAAAATTGAACAATAAAAGATTAATTAATAGATCAACATCGATGGAGAGAAAATATTGTGAAGTACATCAGATACTACTAATATTAACAGGAATTTTACTGCACTTATCTATACATGCCAAGCATTGAAGGAGCCAAGCACAAGATCAAGCCATTGTCCTGCTATGTATCTTTTTAAGACTACTTCAGAAAAGCACATTTACCAAAAGGAAAAAGGAGTTGCTAGCATATGGGATGACTGGAATTCTCATGATCACTTGACCAGAGCACAAATCAAAATAAAATTTCACAAGTAACCAATATACAGCACTCTTGCACAGGTGCTCACATGGAAATAATATACAGGATTTGTTAATCTGAAATAAAAAAATTTCATTACACTAAAACATCAGCGAACAGACTAGTCGTCAACAAAAATCAGAGCTACTTAGTAACCGAATAATAGTGCATTTCAGACATTATGAATCATTGTTTCTTCGTTTATAAATGTCCTTTTATTCTCCTTTATTCCCCTTTGACTAAAGGGAGGTTCCGAACAAATTTTGTTAAGTAACCAAAAGTCAGATTATAATGCAAGCAGTTTACAAAATTACTTGCAGAACAGAAAATTCCTTCAAAAATCTCTTTTATGTTTTGCTATTTTTTTTTATAAATTTTTGGCACAACTTTAGCATGGTTGTGCATCTCTAAAAGAAAAGCATATAGAACATTTTATAAAATTTACATCTCATTCTTCCGATGTACATACCTGAAGCCTTGCTGAGACGTGAACCTCTGGGGACCCAACAGATGTCCCATGTTTTATAATTTCATAATCCTGACTTCCCATAGTTGATGGCCTGTGGAAGGGTTGTACAGCTGATAAATGTGATAATGGTATAGTTTCCCTCATGGAATCCTTCCCATCCATCTGTCCTGAAACCCACAGGAAAAATTTGAAAAAGAAACTAAGGGTTAAAGATTTTCGAAACTCCACCATCCCTCCAGGAGCGTCTTCCTTTAGCACAATCTCACTTTCTAACACTTCTAATGCACTCTGCAGGAGCTCCTGGTTCCAATACTTGCTATTGAGAAATTCTTTTGTTTTGATTGCAGATAAAGAGAAAGGACCTACCCCACCAAAAACAATCGATGCATCAGAAACTAACCAGCCATCATCTTTTTCCACAAGATAAACACGCATTCCAGCATTCACAAGTGCAATATCATCATCCCTTCGATGAGACTGTTTAAACTCTTTAACATACTCAAAAGGCCTAGTCCAAGGTAAGAATATGGAGAGCAAGATTTCACCATTAGCAAGGTCCACTTTTCGATAGCCTAAGAAAAACTTTTCTGCCAGAGTAGTTCTAATATTTCCCTTGCTATCAATTATTTGGAATTTTGCCCGTGAAGACATCCAGAGAGGATTCAAGTCTGATATTGGACTGGCTGTACATATGTTTCCCCCAACAGATGCGACGTTTTTAATCTGAGTCCCAGCAAACCATCTTAATTGTTCAATGAATGCCTTACATGATGATGTTTCATGAGCAGGACGCTCCTTGACAACCTTTCTCAAGATCTCTAAGAGTTCAGTCAGCCTCACTGCAGCACCTATTTGTAAGCCATCATCTTTGATACTCAAGACATTCAGTTCAGGAACATGTGCAACAGAGACCAAAACCTGATACTGCATTCTCTTCAACCTCATCTCTATTCCGACCTCGGTATTCCCAATCAAAAATTTTGCATCCGGATATTTTTCTTTTAATTCCAGCACCTGCTGAAGTCTTAGCGGTCGATACCATTTAAGCCCACCAAATCCACTCAAGCTTAAGGGGGTTGCTTTCCTACGTAAAAGCTCAGGAGGAAAAATAAGTTCTTTGTCTGTAAAGGTGCTTCCATCCACATCACTGTATGAGGCAGGTTCATAGCTCTTCCTACAAGTTCTATTAGGTTGAATAGTTTCATTTAATATTTTTGATTTACAAGAGCAGGGTTTACCAGTTGAGGGGCACACAAATTCACGTTCATGAAGACTTAGCAAAGATGTATCAGTGTAAGCTGTATCATCAGTTTTTGCAAAAACTCGAAAGGCATCAACTATCGGCCTATATCCTGTGCAGCGGCACAAATTTCCTGCAAGGCATTCTTCAATCTGCTCCTCTGAAGGAGGTTCACGACATGACCTTAATAGTGCATACATTGACATGATAAATCCAGGAGTACAAAATCCACACTGGGAACCATGAGAACTAGCCAATGATTCCTTCAGAAAAAAAACAAAATTTCCATGTAAATGAAAACCTTGTTTCAATGAATTAGGCAATCAGTACTCTAATATAAACAAGGTTGTCTTCTCAATGACAACTGTGACATCCCAAGTTGGAAGATTGTAATCAAATGGAGTGGTGGTATGGACTTAAGGCCATGAATATTAACAACTCCTACCTAGCACCTCCTATCATGTTGGTGCAAGGTTAGATCACGATGTTGGATTAGTTTTGGCTTGGTACATTGCATAAGCAATAACTAAAAATTTAAGTCCAGAGACAACCACTTCCTATGGCTATTCAAATCACATGTATTTATCCCATCAAATTTTGAATAGAATAGCTACGACTGAAACATTAAACAGTGAGTTTTACAGACAAGTAACCCACATGAGGACAGATAGCAGATACAGACTATTAGCCCAAAAAAAAAAAATGCATCAGCTTAAAGGGCTGCCTTTAAAAGACTGAACAATATCAGAGAAGAAAATTACTTGAATTGGGTGCAAACCACTTTTCCGATTTCCAAGTCCCTCCACAGTAATTATGTGCATCCCTTCTACAGAATACAAGGGAGCCAAACATGCATTCACAGCATAGTGCCTGGAAAAAGAGTTCCAGGAAATAATTTAAAATTAGTGGAATAAGTGAAATTCAACAGAGATGTGAGAACCATAACAGGACGCAGGGATTGACAGAGCATGAGACTTACACACATTTCTTCAACTTCCTATTATATTGAGAAACCATAACAGTGCAAGCCCCACAACCACCTTCACCGCAGCCCAGCTTCGTCCCTGTCAGTCCAGTATCTACATTATACAAATAAAAAGGAATGCAAAACTGAAATCAGACTTCTCTAAATCATATGCACCCAGAGAGAGAGAGAGAGAGAAGAACAACAACATAAGCTGACAACAATATAGAAATGTGGAGAATAATGTGGATGCAGTGAAAGTTAAATCTAACTGTGGCTAGAAATAAATGAGAAGAAATCAAAATGTCTAATTCAATGTTTCCATGAAACAACTTTCCACCCAACCGAGTAATAAATTTGACTGAAAGTCAGATGCGGCCAAACTTCAGAAAAGTTGCTCAGAATTTTACTAAGAACTAGGAACCAATCTAATCCTTGGCACAGAGAATGGTGTTGAGCTGACAGAATAATAAGACAATTTTCATTTTACGTCCTAAATTGTTGGAAAGTCGCACAAAATGATTGATCAATTGACTGATTTATGGAAGCTAGAAGAATCCCCAACGTCTGCTCATTCTAAGAGTAAGCAATTTACTAATTCAGCCTCAGACCAAATATTTGACTACAATGTGGTCAATTAAGATTGAAAACTTTCCCACCCCTTCTTTCCTTTTTCTTTGTCAAATTGAAAATAGGACACGCAAACACTTGTCGATCGTTCAAACCGTCAGGGCATACAAAGTAGATGACTAAACCAACCAAAGACACAAGAACATGTGTCTTATTGTATTTCTCTACTCCATCAGACGTTAAGGCATAGCAGGATAGTAAATCACCTTATCTGAATTAAATTACAAATGAGATCTTTTTATGCATAGCTTTGTTCCTTGTACGCATTTCCGTACTTGCAGAGCAACCAAAAGAAACAAGACCCGCATCATTACCTCTAAGATACTCGAGAAGAGTCAAATGGGCCAACCCGTCAGGCAACACTTTTCGAACTCCATTAACGTACAAGATTGGCTCTTTCGATGGTTCCTCTAGAAGTTGGTCGATTTCTTCCTCGTTCTTCAACGACCCCATGCGGTCTCCTCGTATTCCTTCTGGGGTATTGATTTCTACCAAGGAATAATGGCTCTGAAAAGCTCCCAAATTTCTACCCTACTCCTTCTGGGGTATTGACTTCTGTGAGACAAATTAAAGATGCCTTCTTTCTTTGAGAAGCATGAAATGAACAGCGACTGAAGTAGATTTGTCGTCTGATCTTTCATTAACAGCAAGTGGCCTTTTCCATGAATTGACACTTTCTTATCCAAACCAAAACTGCACGTCTGTTTGAAGATTCAGAAGGATTAAAATAACCATAAAAATATAAGAAGCAGACGTGTTACCGCCGCTGATGACCAGAGGCAGAACCAAAAGTTACCTACAGAAACATTAAGGGAAAAAAAGAAGAAGAAGAAGAAGAAGAAGAAGAGTAGACTATGATTATGGGATTTGATTGATGTTAGCACAAGGCGTGCGTTTTATGAATTTGTATAGAGAAGTATAGACACGCAAAGGCTTATGTCAATCATAGAACTAGCGAGGGGCTTGTCTCGGCTTTTATAAGTTAGTCGGCTGCTCTCGTCTGGCTTTGTAAGTCTTCGATCGACGATGTTCCGATCCGACACGTCAAATATAAAAAATTAAAGTTATTTTTCATGTACCAGTAAAATGCTTGCGCTCAAAAAGACAACATCTTACTATTGTTAAGATGCCAAGGGATTTTATTAAAAACATATTCATATGGTATCTAATAATCACATGTATTGAAGAAAGTAGACCGTATCTGTCTCACCCACATTTATGTTCTATACTCAACGAAAGTTGTATTTTTCTTCCGACGCAGCTTTGTCACGGCCTCTACCTTTGCTTTTGTCGCCGCATTATTATTTCTGGTGGACATGTGAAATTGCGTATATTACACGCCTCTACATTTTATGTACATAAAATATATACGTGACAAATAAATGGAATTAATATAACTAAATTTGATTATTATGTAGATTTTTATTTTAGTTTTTAATTAGGATGTACTGTACCTCCTTCTTACTCTACTTTAAAAAACTTACGATGTTAATAGTTTTTTGAAATGGAAATAAAATATTTAGAACTTTTCTCATTACATAATATACTTCAAATAACATATAGACCAAAGAAATATAATAAGATAGATAAAACTAATTAGTGAGATTACTAATCTTTTGGAAAACAATTTGGTTGGGTCGGCAATTCCGAGCTCAAGCCCAACTCCGATAGTCAACGGGCCCAGCCGAACAAGGCTACTCCCACGCATGCATGGAGACCTACGTGCAACCCTA
>JAOSBM010000204.1:15882363-15897014 GCA_027568955.1 Erythroxylum tenue | reverse complement strand
TTTCCAAATAAGGAGTCTTCCTAATTAGGAAGACTCCCATAACTATGTACCCTAGCTCTATATAAGCATAGCAGTATCTGTACATCTATTTTTATCATCTGAACAAAAGTCAGAAGCTTTTACATTATCTAGAATTCATTCTTCAGATGTTATTTTCTATGCTCTATCTACTTACTCAATTGGTTCATTTGATAACATCCAGGGCCCATGGCAAACTAATTCTCATGTATAATCAATTATTAGTTTATTACAACGTCAAATTTTTTCATATTATTCCTAGTCTTATTAAGTTTTTGTGGAAAGGAAAATAGTTGTTAGGGTAAGATCCTACTATTTGCCAAAGACTACTACAATACTTTCATAACTACTACAATACTTTCATATCGGTGTTCTAAGGGGTCATTTAGGTATACATGCTACTTGTCACATACTATCTTCTATCTTGTATTGGAAGGTCATTTGGAGATCCGTGAGAGAATTCATCAAGCAATGCAACATTCCACATCGTTATAAGCTGGAGCATGTAGCATCACCAGGACTACTTCAACGTTTGCCTATCCCTCAATCAATTTTCACACATTACGATGGATTTTATTAAAGGCCTTCTAAAATCCAGAGCTAAATCGGTTATTCTGGTGGTAGTCGATAAGATTACTAAATATGCTCATGTTATGCCATTGTCTCACCCTTATACTGCTGTAAATGCGGCCCTGTCATTTTTATGGATGATGTCTACAAGCTTCAGGGATTTCCTACCGTTGTCAATTATAGATATTCTACATTTATGAGCACCTTATGGCAAGAATTCTTTAAAATACAAGGAGTAGACCTTAAGCACTCCTCTGCATACCATTCTCAAACAAATGGGCAATCTGAGGTGGTTAATAGGTGCTTAAAGACTTACCTTCATTGTAAGACAACAGATTTACCAAAGAGTTGGTGTTCTTGGATTTCATTGGTAGAATTTTAGTATAATACTTCTTACCATACTGCTATTACTCTCACCCCTTTTCAAGCTTTATATGGTGATCCACCAATTCTATATCTTCCCTACTTCCCTAAAGATTCTTCAGTAGAAGTAGTTGATACATTGCTCTAATATCGTGAGGCTGCCATTCAATTGGTCAAGGAACATCTCTAAGGCTCAACACCGTCTCAAGCCAACAAACATCACATAAACTGTTTCTTCAATATTGGTGATATGGTCTATCAGAAACTTCAGCCTTATCACCAAAGTTCAATAGTTGCTCAAGAGGTTCCTACATTAGTAGCCAAATATTTTGGTACTTACAAGATTCTTGATAAAATTGGGAACATATAGGATTTGCCACCATCCATTGTCGTCAATCATGTCTTTCATGTGTCACAGCTAAAAGCAACATTTCTACTAATAAGGTCGCTTATGTTCTACCTCCCTTTGCTTTTTCCATGGCTATACTAAAACCATTAACTATTTTAAACAGATGTACAGTCAAAAGAGGCAATGTAGTAGCCACTCAATGGTTGAATCATTGATCCAATTTTTCTCCAGCTGATGCTACATAGGAGTTTGCAATGATCTTTAGCTCAGGTTTCTAGGTTTTTCCTTAAGGACAACGGATTCAAATGGGGGGAGTGATATTATGTAGCTAGTAGTTGGACGGTAGTTATGACAATTGATATGGTTAGTTTTTGCCAAAAATAACTAGCATCAGCAGTTAAGTGTAACATAACTAGTTAGAATCAGTTAAAATCTTAACCATCAATTCATTGTATAAATAAGAAATGATGTACATAGAAGATTATTCACTGAATGTAATACAATCAATTTTCTCTCTTTATCTTCTTCTCTCTTTCTTCCTCTTCTTATTCCACTTCTTTTCTTGATCTAATTCTGAAAGTTCATTTTTGAAAATACTACATATCAAAAAACTTAATAACACGAATCGAAAAAGGTAAGGTGCATTAGTAAAAAGGCAAGGTTTTCCTCTAGAATGTCAGTATCAGGTCATTAGACAAAAATGACACTGATTAATTTCCAATTATTAGTTTAGGTTTAGTAATTTTAGGGATTTTGGGTTAATTATAATTGGAGAGAAAGGTAAGAAGGAGAATCAAGAAGTAGAGAAATAAGTAAGAAATGAGCTTGTTGCTCAAAAGTTGGTTATATTCCTCTTTCAAGAGTTATTATACTATTTTTACATGTGTCAAAGCCTCCTCTCTCAACAATCTTGCCCACAAGATTGGAAATAAAAATTAAAATAAGTTGCTCCCTTCGAGACAAAAAACTAAGATGATGTTTGCATCCCTTAGAGTACGAACGTGCAGTTATTTTTCTTTTGTTCTTGGTACGCACTTCAGACGAGTGATGTTGGTTGAGACAACACCCTCTACTATTTCAATGATCTCAATATCATTAATGTTTTATATAAATCTTGTGTACTTACTAGCTAACCTTTCATTCATCCTCATCTTGTTAATACTTGCACAAAGCTTCTCAAACAATCCATCGTCTTCATAGTTCTTGTCTAACTTACTGCTAGTAGTGGATCTCGTAGTTCTTATTTTCTCATTAGCCTTACCATTTGTTAGAAAATAAAAGAGTTAGTTTGATTTCCTTTCCTAATTTCTAGTTGTTTCTATTTTTTTAATAAAGGAACCGAATCCCTAAATTGGGGTTAAGGATCCTTAGAAATAAGGTAGTATATATTTTAGTTACTATATTTAGATTATTTCTATTTTTATTAGTCTTTTCCAAGGGTACAAAGTATCCTATAAATTCAATGTATTCTATCATAAATAAAATGAAAGAAAATAAAGTTTTCCTCAAAAATCCTACATGGTATCAGAGTCATAGGGTTCAAATCTGAAAAATGGCAAAGACTGCCATGACTGGTGCAAGCAAAACCCAAAACACATCAGAGGTTACCTCTCTAGAACTAGTTCCAAAGCAAAACCCAACCCAGACAGCTCTCTCTATACTGGTGTTGATAATATAAACACCAGTTCTTTACAAATTTTCGTTCAAAAACTGAACGGACGAAACTACATTGAGTGGTCTCAGTTCATCAAACTTGTACTCCAAGGCAAAGGAAAGCTCGGGTACATCACTGGGGAAGAGAAGCAACCAGAAGAAAAGGAGCCTGGCTTAAAAAGATGGAGGGCAGAAAATTCCTTGGTAATAGCATGGCTTCTAAATTTGATGGAGGCAACAATTGCAAGGCCGAACATGTTCCTTCCAACAGCCAAAGCAGTGTGGGACTCCATCCGGCAAACATACTCACACTTGGAGAGTTCTTCACAGATTTTTGAATTAAAATCAAGGCTTTGGCAATCCAAGCAAGGAGATCGTGAGATTTCCGTGTATTAGAATGAGATGGTGGCTCTTTGGTTGGAACTGGATCAATGTTATGAAGATGAAATTGTGCAAGTTATAAGAAAAGAGAAGAGAATGATCGTGTCTATATGTTCCTTGCAGGAGTAAATAGGAGCTTAGATGAGGTAAAGGGAAGAATTCTTGGCCAGAAACCACTTCACTCAATTCGTGAGGTTTTTTTGGAGTTACAACAAGAAGAAAACAGAAGGAGAATCATGCTCAGCAATGTTGCACCACCAACCAAGGCTGAGAACTCAACTCTTGTCTCTCAGAACTGAGGAGGAAGTGATGAAGATGGAGAAAGGAAGAAACAACCATGGTGTGATCTTTGTAGAAAACCATGACACACTAAAGAAACATGCCAGAAGATTCATGGGAAGACAGCACATTTAAAGAAAAAACAGGAAAGGAATCGCAGGGCACTTCAAACCACAACTAATGATTCTCAAGAGCAATCAATCAACTCGGATGAGCAACCTTTCACAAAGGAACAGTTAGAGCATCTGCACAAACTTTTTAAACCTCCACAATTCTCTGTTACTCCTTCATGATCTATTACAGCCCAAGGTAATTCTTGTGTCACAACCCTCTCTAGTTTTGGTCTTTCTCCTAGTCCTTGGATTATAGATTCCAAAGCAACAGATCACATGACAAATTGCTCCCAACTATTCTCATCATATAATCCATATGCAGGAAACAAAAAAATTAAGATTGCTGATGGATCTTTTTCGGCAATAGCCGGGATTGGTTCAATCAAAGTTTCCCTGCTTATAACTCTTTGTAATGTACTTCATGTTCCAAAATTGTCTTGTAACCTTCTTTCTATCTGTAAAATAACCCATGATCTAAAGTGTCAAGCTAATTTCCATCCAACTCATTGTGAGTTTCAGGAAACAGCCTCGGGGAGGATGATTGGCAGTGCTAGGGAAAAAGGACTGTATTTCTTTGAAGATAGAACAATCCCAAGTAAACTACCAATCAATAGTTTATGCTTTGAATCTGAATTTTCTTCTAGTAATCATGAAATAATGCTATGGCACTATAGACTGGGTCATCCAAACTTTCATTACTTAAGACATTTATTTCCTCCTCTTTTTATTAATAAAAATCCATCTTCATTTCAGTGTGAGATTTGTATGTTTGCAAAACAACACCGAGCCTCTTTTCCTCCAAGACCATACAAACCCACTAAACCATTTTCTTTAATTCATAGTGATGTTTGGGGTCCTTCAAGAACACCAACAGTTCTTGGCAAAAAATGGTTTGTCTCATTTATAGATGATCACAATAGAATAAGTTGGGAATATTTATTGTAAAGAAAATTATGAGGTTGAAGAAGTTTTTAAAAACTTTTATACATGGTTCAAACATAATTTGGTGAAAAAATTCAGATCTTTAGAAGTGATAATGGGAAGGAATTTTTTAATAAGACTTAGGGGAGCTTTTTTTATTGAAAAGGGAATTATTCATCAGAGTTCATGCAATGATACCCCTAAACAAAATGGAGTTGCAAAGAGAAAAAACAAGCATCTACTAGAAGTATCAAGAGCATTACTTTTCACAAATAATGTTCCAAAGTACCTTTGGGGTGAAGCTATTCTCATAGCAACCTATCTTATTAATCGAATGCGCTCAAAGAGTTTAGATTTTAAAACTCCTTTACAAGTTTTTTCAAAAAAATATTCATCCTCTCAGATAGTATCTGATTTACCCATCCATTAAACTCTTTGGATGCACAGTTTTTGTCCACAATCATGACCCAAACCAAAGTAAACTTGATCCTAGAGCTCATAAATGTGTTTTTGTAGGATATTCACCAACTAAAAAGGGCTATAAATGCTATAATCCTACTTTGAAAAAAAATGTTTGTTTCCATGGATGTATCCTTTTTTGAAATGACACCTTCCATGGATGTATCCTTTTTTGAAATGACACCTTTTTTTAAGTCTCTTCTTCAGGGGGAGAAAAATAATGAAGATCCGACTTGGGATAAAATCAAAACCTTGGTGAATGAAGATCTTTTCCAAATTCAGAATAATTCAATGTCTAAACCTATGTCAAACATCTCACCAACAAAGACTGCTTTAACTTAACCTAAACAAGACCAAAGTGAAAAAGAAGAAGAAGAGCCAAGTCTTGTCCCAACAGAAAATAATGATTCCTTTGAAGGAGATGAAAGAAAGAAAAAATTCGGATTGGTTTACACCCGGAAAAACTTGACTCAGGAAAAGATGTCTGAAATTCCCAACAAGGCCAAGATTCCAACTCGGGGCAGGACCGAAACTCTTCGAGTATGCCTCTTTCAGTTCAAAACTCTCCAGGTGCTACTCTGTTACAAGGCCAAAGCTCTATAAACATTATCAGAGATATCGACATGGCAAGTTCAGAGGACAGTCCAACGTGACATCAATCACGTTATTTTATTTAACTAAACAGCATTAGTTAAATTTAATGTAGCTATTTTATTTCCACTGTTATTGTGAATTCGTCAAATTCAGTTTTCTATTTTTAAGTTAGTAGTGGGGTCTTGGATACATGTGTCGTGTCCTGACTTCTAGGAGTTGGTTATTTCCCTAAGGCTATTTGAAGCCATCATTGTACAGACGTTATGCTTCTTCAGAAAAATATCAAACTTGAGTTTCACTCAAAGTAGGTCCTCCGGTTCCCTTCTGAGCTAGTACAAAATTGGTAAATACAAGAAACACAAGACTGATCCTCAACTCAGACCCATAACTAGATCCTACGTTAACATACTCCCTCCTTACATTCTATTTCTAAAGAAAAACCCATTACAGATCTTTATATTCCTATTGCTCTTCGGAAAGGGGTTAGGTCGTGTACTAAACACCCAATGTCAAAATTTGTGTCGTATAAAAACTTATCTCTTACTTTCTCTTTCTTCACTAATCAAATGTCACTTGTGGAGATTCCAAAAAATGTTCAAGATGCTTTACAGGTTCCTGAATGGAAGGAAGCAATTCTAGAAGAGATGAGAGCTCTTAAGAAGAACAGAACATGGGAAGAAGTGGATTTGCCAAAGGACAAGAGGACCGTAGGGTGTAAATAGGTATTTGCGGTAAAATACAACTCGAATGGATCCCTAGAGAGATATAAAGCCCGATTAGTTGCTAAAGGCTTCACCCAGACGTACGGAATCGATTACATGGAGACCTTTGTTCTAGTAGCAAAACTTAATACTGTAAGAGTGCTTCTTTCATTGGCTGCCAATCTAGATTGGCCTTTACAACAATTAGATGTCAAGAATGCATTCTTGAATGGAAACTTGGAAGAAGAAGTTTACATGGATGCTCCACTGGGTTTCGAAGAAAAAATTTGGCTCAAAGGTATGCAGATTAATTAAGTCCCTTTATGGTTTGAAGCAATTACCTCGGGCTTGGTTCAAGAAGTTTACTTGTTTGGTGAAAAGACACAATCTCAAACATATAACACAATGTTCTTTAGGCACTCATTAAGTGGAAGAATCACAGCTTTAATAGTCTATGTCGATGACATTATCTTGACAGACAATGACTTAGAAGAAATGTATCACTTAAAGAAGAATTTGGCTACTGAATTTGAAATCAAAGATTTAGGTTTGCTCAAATATGTCCTAGGAATGGAAGTAGCAAGATCAAAAAGGGGGATTGTAGTTAGCTGAAGAAAGTATGTACTAGATTTGTTGAAAGAGACAGGGATGAGTGGATGTAAATTGGTAGATATACCGGTGGATCCAAATGTGAAACTGGAAAATAGCAAAGGAGGATGCCTGGTGGATACAACAAGATATCAGAAGCTGGTAGGTAAGTTAATTTATTTATCTCACACTCGGCCAAACATAGCCTTCGCAGTCAGCCTTGTAAGTCAATTTATGCACTCACCTACAAAGGAACACCTTGAGGCTCCCTATCGTATTCTGCGGTATCTCAAGAAATATCCAAGAAAAGGCCTGTGTTTTAGAAAAATAATCAATTTAGGATCGAAATCTGCATTGATGCAGATTGTGCTAGTTCCTCTACTGATCGGAGATCAACAACAAGATATTGTTCCTACGTGTGGGGTAATTTAGTAACTTGGAGAAGTAAAAAGCAGAGTGTAGTTGCAAGAAGTAGTGGTGAGGCTGAATATAGAGCAATGGCCAATGGTGTTTGTAGCTGCAGTGGATACTAAAAGAGTTAAAGTTGCCTTTAGAGACTCCTATGAAGTTCTACTGTGATAACAAAGCCACAATCAATATAGCAAATAACCCAGTGCAACATGATCAAACTAAACACGTTGAAGTTGATCAACATTTTATCCAAGAGAAGCTCGAAGGAGGATTAATCTCTATGCCATTTGTTCCAACAAAACAACAAACAACAAATATCCTCACAAAGGGACTGAGCAAGCCATCATTTGACTTCCTTATTAGCAAGTTAGGTTTGCATGATATCTATGCACCAATTTGAGGGGGAGTGTTAGAAAATAAAAGAATTAGTTTGATTTCCTTTCCTAATTTCTAGTTGTTTCTATTTTTGAATAAAGGACCCGAATCCCTAAATTGTGGCTAAGGATCTTTAGAAATAAGGTAGTGTATATTTTAGTTACTATATCTAGATTATTTCTATTTTTATTAGTCTTTTCCAAGGGTACAAATATCCTATAAATTCAATGTATTCTATCATAAATAAAAATGAGAGAAAATAAAGTTTTCATAAAAAATCCTACACTATTACCTGTTGATAGCAGTTTGGGTGACATATCTAGATGATTTCTTTGAAGTTTAGGTGACATATCTAGTCTCAATTAGGAAGTTTCCTCGTGCTTCACATGGTATCCTTGTATTGCTAGGCAATCCTTGATATATCCTTGTACATCTTTTGGGGTTTTAATACATCTTTTAATCATGATCTTTAAAGAGCAAAAGATGACAAAAAGGAAAAAAAAAAACAGGAAATGCGTACTGGATGGGATAAAATTTGATAAGAATTGAATAGGTTCACATTCTTTTAAGATCTCCGGTGACAAAGACTAAACAGCCAAATCACGAAGGGTTCATGCTTACAATCTTGGAACATATATTACCTAATCTAATTGACAGGATAATTAGAGTTAGAGAATCCAAATACCTTATTACTCCAGATGAACTAGTGTTAGATTCATATTGGATCCTACAGAACGTAATTTAACCCCGGGGCAATTCTATATCACGAAAATGACTCCCTAACTCATCAGTCCTACAAATATAAGGTCATGATTACGACCTGCCAAGAAAGATTTAAAATGCCAACATTCGGCATAAGTGATCCAACCTTTTGCACTTCTATTGTCTTTCACAAGACTAATACAGCCGATCCATTCCACGTTCACGGAAGCGTATCTACGTAAAAATCAGATTTCTCAGTAATGACCCGATTATAGTAAATTATGACCATCTCTTCACCTCTGTTACGATACATTGAATCCAAATGAATTCATGATTTCTGTTTATCGTGTAAGATTCCAAAAGGCTCAAGGGTAAGAGGAAGAAGAAGAAGAAACAAATGAGTTTTAATGACAAACCTGGATCAAATTTACAATGAAGCCAGAGACGAGGAAGAGTATTCCAATAGATAAAATGGCAACAACGGCGAACACCATTGCAGCTCCACCAACCCAATGAACAAAAAGCAGAGAGAGATTGGGGTGTCACAGTTTGTGGGAATGTTGGTCTCTGTACCAAAAAAGTTCCGATTTTTTGGGTATCCGACAGAAAAAGTGGCGTGTCTGAGGTAATAATACCCTTTTTGAGCTCTCTCATTTGTTTCTGCTGTGTGGTTGTCATGTCTTACCTTTAATTGGCCACTGCCATCCAGTGTCTTGTTCGTTGCGCGTTTTCTACTCACACTCGCTAGTTGGCAGGTCTCTTGGAGTCTTGGTTAGCCATGGCTCCCTCATCCTTCGTTAACGACGAAGTTGTCACCTTAAAATACTCGAAAACATGCTCGCTTCATGTGTCCATATCTCTCGTCTTGTCTAAACAAGAAAAAAGCTCCAATTGTGTTACAAATGTAAGAATTATTTTGCATTGGCAAAGCATTAACCGCACAAAATACTGAAAGCATAATTCTCAAAGTCAAAACGTAAAACATGTAATACATGTATAAAAATTTTGATGAAATTGACTTATCACAAATCCTTGAAATAAATTAATTTTTCTCCTTTGATCATTTCTTATTTACATATGCCTTTTAATGGATTGTTTTGTGTAAGTCATCTGTAAACTAGGTGGGAAAATTATCAATTTGTGATTTTTATCATTAGCTTAGTGCATTTATCATATAACCAAGTAAACCATTATGATTATTTATTAATTAAATTAAATTCAAATTTAATTTTAAATTTAAATAATGAATTAGTCCAATATTATATTATATTCTAATATTTTATCACTTAAACTAATTGTAAGATAATCATAAAATTAAATAGTATAATTTCACGCATACAAAAATTAAATCTTAAAAAATTAAAATTTAAAATTTAAAATTCAACATAGGTAACATTGTATGACAATAACAAATGCATGTTATGGTAAAGGAAGAACTTAAAAGTGATTTTCTTTATAAAAAAAGAGAACTCAAAAGTGATTAAATTAACATACAGTGACACACAAGCAACATTAATAGAAATAAAGAGGAAAATACCACAATCTTAAAGATTTCTAGGGATGTTATTTTTGGTTCGAGTTGATCGAGTCATGGGCCAAAATAGTTTAGCTAGACCGGCCCATGAGCCGAGTATGGGTCGGCCCGGCCTGACCAGTGACCTGAACGGAACGACAAAAACAACGTCATTTTGTAATTTAAAAAAAAAGTAAGGATGGCCTGGGTCTGGCCACAAGTTGGTCAGCTCCTGCCCACGGGTCACCCACCTCTGGTCTGATCCATTGATATCTCTAAAGATCCCTATCTTATTAATGATGAGAAGAATGCTCTTTTGGAATACTCGAAGGGTATGTAAATTCACTACTCACTCCTTCAGCAAAATCAATAATCTTATAGATGAAAGAAAAGGACAAGAACACCTCTTACTTCATCAAATTCATCTAAGCGAGGTGAAACACTAACAAAATTACTTCTCTAATAAAAGAAGATGGAGGTTCTACTTACACATAAGAAGAGTTGAAATTAGAAGTGTTTGTATACTTTTTAAACATACTAGAAAAAGCTAAATTTTATCTTATTAAAATTCTCTGTCTTCAATCAGATTTTGGTGGAAGTGGCTAACTTGCTGATCCAACCTTTCTCTTCCTTGGAGAGAAAGTAGTGTTTGATCTCAACCTAAGTAAATCCTTTGGCCCAGATAATCTCTATGGTTATTTCTTTTTAAAGGCATGGCCTTTAATTTAGTTACTGATGCAACTTTTGAGTTCTTTGAAAAGGGTAGGATACTGAGAGAAATAAACAAAACTTACATAAGCCTTATTCCTAAAATACAAAATCCAAATTTCCTTAAGAAGTATAGGCCTGTCTCATGTTGTAATAGCCTCTATAAAATCATTTCAAAGCTGATTTCTTTAAGGCTTAAGAAAGTCTTAGATTCAATCATTAACAAAACACAGTGAGTTTTCCTCTCTGGACGACTAGTTGGGGACATTATATTACTTGCCCAATAACTACTAAAAGGTTATGAAAGTAGAAACAAGAGAAGAGATTTTGTGATTAAGGTAGATTTTGACAAAGCTTTTGATGCAATACATTACAGCTTCATTCCAAACTTATTTAAAGCTTTTGTCTTTCTAAAAATATTTATATCATGGATCAACCAATGTATTTTAACAAACATCTTATGGTGTGTTGGTAAATGGAGAACCTACATATCTTTTCAAAGGTGGGAAAGGATTAAGGCAAGGGGATAATCCTTGTCCTTTTTATCCTTTATATAAAAGAATTAGCTAGAATGATAGATAACTCCATCAAGATGGATAACATTTTCAAATTTCACTTAAAATGTAAAATGTTGAGATTATTAATCTAGCATTTACAGATGATCTTCTTCTATCTAAGGCTAAAGACAATCAATTAGCTTGCTATTGGTTGCATTGAATTCATTCAAACTGCTTTCAGGTCCTAGCATTAACATAAACAAGACCTTTATGATTGTGTCTATAGAAGCAAAAGATAAAGCTCTTTGGTTATCCTTGATTTTCGACCTACAAATTAAGGAGCCTCCTTTTAATTACCTAGGAATACCAATTACCACTAGATAATTAAGATTTAATAGCTATGCTCTTCTCTCGGATAAGATTCAGGAATGTATCAATTATTGGTGTAATAAAATTCTTTCATTTTTAGGTGGAGTCTAGCTGATAAAAATCAATCATTAATTCTTTACATAATTACTAGTTAACTCACATTCTTTTATCTAAAGGAGTGATTAATACTATAGAGAAGTGGAAAAAAGGTTTCCTTTGGTCTAGGGAGTTGAAGAGAAAAAGATTTGCTAAGATAAAATAGTTTGAGGTATGTAAACCTAAGATAACAAGTGGACAAAGCATAATTCCCATAACCTTATCAAATAAAACTCTAATGGCTAATACACTATAGACTCTATTAATAAAGAAGGAGACACTATGGGTTTAATATATGCATAGTTATTTCCTAAAATGGATATGTTTATAGGAAATTAATGTCAAATTCATTCATGGTTTATGACCCAACTACTAAAAATTGTAGACTTGATATCTATGAATATAGCTTGTATAATTGGCAATGAAGAGAAAGATTTCTTGTGTTATGACAATTGGAGCAAATTAGACTCCTTAGCCAAAACAAACTTCTATTAAGCCTGGCAACACCTATCCCTTATTCACACAAAAGAGAAGATGATCATAGATGGAAATGAGTGGGCTTTAAACGCTAATATACGCAAGAGTTGCATCTTAGACTATAACCTGAGACAAGATAATATTGATTCTTTTATTTGGCTAAAAAATGGTGTAAGGAATTTTTGAAATACTATTTTGTTTGATCACACAAAATTTAAGATGATTATAGCTAGGAATGAGTGGGCTTCAAATGCTAATATGCTTAAAAGCTATAACTTAAGACAAGATAATGATGATTCTCATATTTGGCTAAAACACCATACAAGTAAATTTTCAAATACTTCTGAAAGAAGATATTTAATTCCATAGATGCAAAGGTTGATCTGTATGATATGGTTTGGTGCAAAAAGATGCCCCTAAAGTTTACTTTATGCTATAGAACATTTTTAAGCAAAGGCTTAGGACCTTAGACAATCTTAAATTCGTTAATGCCTCCCAACCATATTGGTTTTGTAAAGAAAAACAAGAATCCCAAGCTCTTCTATTTTTCAAATATGAATTTTCCTTCTATATTTGGACACACATTAAAGATCAATAGAAATTGTCCATCAATAGCCTTAATTAACAAGAGATCTTCAAAGGTTTATAATATAAAAGAGACACTATAGAGAGTGACAAGATGATCTGTATGGTAGGATATGGGAGCATTATGTACTCTGTCTTGTATGAAAGGAACTCTAGATGTTTTTAAGCAAAGGAAAGTCCAAAAACCAAGTAACTTGTAAAGTAATATTGGGGATTAGAGATCAATTACTGGTGAACCAACTCCAAGAAAATTTTAGTCGAAATTTGTCATTAACTTGGTCTCTACAGCAGCTGGTTTATTAATTTTTAGATAACGTATTTTCAATCCTTGACTAAAACAAGGGTTAGGATGAGTTGATTAAAGGCCTCATGTTAGAGCTTGACTATAAGTGTAGCTACTTACTTTAATTCTTTTAGAATAAACTATTTGGGTTCCAAAAACAAAAAAAACAAATGCGAGTTATGATGTTCTATATTATTTATGCAATATAATTCTTTTCATATAGTATAAATATTTGCTACTCATTTTATAGTTAAGGGAGAAGAATAATGAAAGAATAAATCCTAAGTATTCATCATTGATCAACCTTACATTAAATTGGCAGCTCACTTATTATTTGTTATTTGCTTGATTTTATTTAATTGATTTTATTTTTGTTATTATTTTCCACTCATATCATATTTTATTACCTTAGACAAAGTTAGGTTTAATTAGTTTTAGTTAGTCCCTTATGGGATCGATACCTTTCAATATTACAAGATACGATTTGGATACTTGTGAGTATTGAGAGTTTTATTACCTATCTTGTTGGAAACTTGGTGGACCTTATGCTCTTATATTATTTCCTGCATTTTTAGTCTAGAAATAATTTAGGTGTTTCAACCACCCATGATTATATGTGTTAGAGTAACTCATACTTATGTTGTACTGCTTTGAGTAGGCTGGAAGAAGAGGCTTGTAAGTTGCTATATATATATATATATATATATATATATATATGTATGTATGTATGTATGTATGTATATCTCAAATTCCTTAATTCGAAAGAATTCAAATTGGATAAGATACTAAAATTGTAATTCCCTGACAATGGTGTCAAAAACTTATTTGTATTATATATGGAAAACTGTCGTACTACAATTGCACAAATTGTAACTTATAGTAAAAAAGATATTGTTCTCACGAGGATAGTCACCTAATAATTTGAATCATACTTTGTATAAGGTAAAAAAAGATTGAATTGATTGAAAATTATAGTAAACTAACAAACTTGATAACTGAACAAATAAAAGATAACAATAACATTGAATTATCCAATAGCGGAAACTTATGGATTATTCTATCATTGTTTTCTCTTCTTTTCACCTTGTGAATTCAATTGTGCTTGATCCTAAATATCCAAAGGTTTCGATTACCCTCTTTCGAGGTCTAATCAAGTAATCTTAATTAAATAGATAAATTTTGAGTTGAAATCTCTCGATCTCTCAAAACTACTCTTAGCTACTCAATTAAAGTTGAAGCAATCTTAAGAAAAATTGGCTCATATTTAAGATTTATCTTTAATTACTTATTAACCAGATATTTGTAATTTTATTAAGGTGCCAACTCTCGTTGTGCAACTCACCACAAATAACTTGATTCAATCTCTGAATTCAAACTAACTATAAGCGCAAAAAATATCACAAAGAAGTAATATATTGAATATAGCAAGGTAAAAGTTATACAAAACAATTCAAGAATAAAACCCTAATATATATTTAGCAATTCATATTCACGTTAAAAAAACTATTTAGATTAGGCATACAAGGCAATGAAATATAATAAAGAGAAGAGAATGAAATCAACTTGAAGTCTTGATCTGGAAAATATGGAAAGTTGGAGTTGATCTTAATGTTTCCACTCTGGATCTTCTTATTTGTGATGGGTAG
>JAOSBM010000204.1:15864171-15881175 GCA_027568955.1 Erythroxylum tenue | reverse complement strand
TGCCATGTGTAAGTTGGTTATGTTTCGCTCCAACATGCCATTGTCATATGGTAAGTACTTAGATATCCTTAGGGTATCTGGGTATTTGCCTTATGATAGTGGGATGTTGCACACACGGTCACTTACATGGCCATGTAGTGATCGTGTATGTCTAAAAACCTCTCAATCATGACTTTACTTGATCACAGAAGCTTATATAGGCATATACATGATCATGTACATACATGAGTGTGTATTTTCACATGGGCATAAATAATGTCTTTAAAGGTCCACATAGTTACAGTGACTTACACGATCATTATACACAGTCATGTATGTCTAGGGTTAAGATCAACTTGAAGCCTTGATCTAGAAAATATGGAAAATTGGAGTTGATCTTGATGTTTCCATTCTTAACCTTCTTATTTATGATGGGCACTCCATCTTTTGTCTCTCAGGACCCTTTAGTCTGCCTTAATTCATATGGCCTTCATACGAGCAAAAACTAGGTTTTTTGGAATATACATGGCTATATAAGTGACTGAGTATGTCTAAAAACCTCTCAATCATGAATTTACACGATCATAGAAACTTACACTGGCATATACATGATCATGTATGTCAACATACATAGGTGCATATTTTCACATGAGCACAAATGGTGTCTTTAAAGCTCCACACAGTTATAGTGACTTATACGATCATTATACACAGCCATGTACATCTAGGGTTAAGATCAGCTTGAAGCCTTGATCTGGAAAATATTGAAAGTTGGATTTGATCTAGATGTTTCCACGCTTGAACTTCTTATTTGTGAGGGGCAATCCATCTTTTGTCTCTCAGGAAACTCTAGTTCGCCTTAATTCATATAGCCTTAATAACATCCTTTTATAGAAAAAAAATAGAGTTTTTGGAATATACACGGTCACTTACATGGCCATGTAGGTGACTGTGTATGTCTAAAAATCTCTCAATCATGACTTTAGGCATATATATATGATTATGTATGTCAACATACATGGGTGTGTATTTTCACATTGGCATAAATAGTTTCTTTAATGCTCCACACATTTACAGTGACTTACACAATCATTATACATGGCCATGTATGTCTAGGGTTGAGATCAATTTGAAGTCTTGATATGGAAAATATGAAAGTTGGAGTTGATATTCATTTTTCCACTCTTGATCTTCTTATTTGTGATAGGCAGTCCATCTTTTGTCTCTCAGGACCCTCCTGTCTAACTTAATTTACATAACTTTCATAATATCCTTTTATAACAAAAACTAGGTTTTTTGGAACATACACGGTCACTTACATGGCCATGTAGGTGTATGTCTAAAAACCTCTGAATCATGACTTTACATGATCACAGAAGCTTACACAAGC
Organism: Erythroxylum tenue; assembly: GCA_027568955.1. Lineage (NCBI taxonomy): Eukaryota > Viridiplantae > Streptophyta > Magnoliopsida > Malpighiales > Erythroxylaceae > Erythroxylum > Erythroxylum tenue. The sequence continues at coordinate 15,879,806 of JAOSBM010000204.1, read as the reverse complement.
ATATACATGATCTTGTATGTAAACATACATGGGTGTGTATTTTCACATTGGCATAAATGGTGTCTTTAAAGCTCCACATAATTACAGTGACTTACACAATCGTTATACAGAGCCATATATGTCTAAGGTTACTTTTATTTTTCTATTTTATGCCTCAGTTTCACTCGAATTCTTCTTTTCTTAGTCTATGAAGGCTATTATCACCTAAAAACACACTTGAAGTGGGATAGGTACCATAAATTCCATAATATTCTCAAATAACAAGCAAAACACATTAAATATAGGTATATAAACATAATTAATTAATCGTTTATAAAATTGTTTTGTTAAACTTTTATGTTCTTAATTTAATAGAAACATACTTTATGGTGGTTATTGTTTTAATCTTTGACCTAAATCAAAAGATTAGGTCGAAATATCCATATTATGTTGCAGAACAAGAGTTGGTAGTATAGTAAACATATAAACATTAGATTAATACGCAATTGAAAAGAGATCTTAATTGTTTGTTAGTTACCTATATGATTGCTTCAAATCTAATTGGATAGTTAGGAAGAGTTTTGAGAGACTGAGAGGTCATAATTCAATTCTTATCTAAATTAATTGAGATTACTTGGTTAGATCTTAACTATTATATATCTAGGGTCAAGTATTATTAAATCAAAAAGGTGAGGTGAAAATAAAAAAAAGATAGAAATAATTCCTAAGTTATTATCACTGATTAATCACAAGTTCACTACTTCTTTGTTAATTGTTTAATTGTTAATTATCTCTAGCTTAGTTTATTTTCTAGCTACACTTACTATATTGTTTACCTTAAAGAAAGTGTTACAAAAAATATTAGGTGTCTAATAACAATACTCATAGGAGTGAAATGGTTTATACTATAAAGATACGACCTGTATACTTAAGGTATAGATAGATTTAAAAAAATCAAACTAAGAGACTCTCAACACTTGACAGGATTAAAAACAACAATCCGTTTGTAATAGCCTGTAAACTCTAAAATGTTGAAGGGAAACCAAGGACCATCTCTTCTTTAATTACTTCTTCTCTACGGGATTCTAGATATTAATTTAGTAGTTGAACAAACAGTTTTATGCCATTAAGGATTATGAAACCACAAGCAAATGCATCTAAGTTCGAGTGACTTTCTCGTAACTAGAATCTCCTTCTATACCACTATTTATGCATTGTGGAAAGCAAGGAATGAGAGCATCTTCAATAGAAAAACACTTTGCAAAGGAATATTTTACTATAATAATGTGGAGCAAATAAGAGCTATCATCATTTCCAATGTCGTCATCAACTTATTATCCACTACAATGGCTATAATATGGAGACTTAACTAGGATGATGATCCCCAAGCTAAGCCCGTTCTAAACTATTTGAAGATAAAGCTATAAATTTAGTTAGACTGCAACTATATAAAATGGAATGTTTATAGTGATAAGTGGAGTTCAAACAATTTGTGCAATCATCAATTATTTCTATATAGGATTGATAGTGCTTTGATATCTCCATTTTCCTAAAGGTTTTACCTTTGTTTACCTACTTATAGCTCCCCTCAAGGCCTCTTATTAATACAATTCTTTAGTTTAGAAAAGACTTAGCAAACTATTGTGATATTTTTGTAAATTTATCTTGATCATTTCAATAATTCAAGGACTCAATCATAACATAATCATTTATATGTTGAGCATATTTATATATCTTTTTATAATCAAGAGAAAATTTGTGATGATTTTTAATTAAATTTTATTAAAGGGGTGTATTTTATCTTTTAGAAGACTTGAGAATTGAAGTTTTTAACATAGTTTCAGTAAGGGTTAAGGGTTTAGCTAGCATTAGGTTCTTTTTTTATTGCCGTGATAAAAAGACAATAAAAAATAATATCATTCCACGTTTGTACTTAATGGAACGTAATAGAATTCAAACGTAAACAAATCAAAAAAGTTAAATTCAAATACAAATACATAATTAATATAATTGAAGGGATACATACACCATTCCGTTATCCCCTTTTCTTACAGGAGGAGATGAAGAAATGTATAGTAAGTTTCGGATGAACAATTCATTAATCTCTTAATTTTGGGTAACAATGAATTATTCATTCAAAATTGGGTAATTTTATCCCGACATATTTACAGGAAAGGTAATCGATATATAAATTGGCTCGCTAATTATGTTGAGTAATTTGAGATTGGGATTACTACTTTTAATAATACATTCACAGGATGCCTCTCAATCTTGTTAGAGAACATGTAAGAGATTTGTCGCCCTAAACTCAAAATATAATATGTACTGTATTTCTTTCCTTGTATATAAAAATAAAGGAATGCATAGTAAGTACAAAGGGTCCTGCAAAGTAAGAGAATAAAAGTCCAAAAAAAAAAAAAAAAAAAAGACAAAACGTTCAATTCTGTATAACGTCCCACCACGACAGCGTTTCGTTGGCGTTAATTTCCATTGAATGGAAATGTCAAACATGAAGCTTTTTAACGGATACTAGAAGATCGAAGGCAAGGATAATATAATTTGCGGTGGCGGCAGATGGCAGCGGCTACGACGGCAGCGACCGGCGGGTTCCATCAACCCACAACTCTGGAAGAAGTGAGAACTCTGTGGGTTGGTGATTTACAGTATTGGATGGATGAAAGTTATCTCAATTCCTGCTTTATTCATACTGGAGAGGTTCTCTTTTTCCTTCCCTCTCTCTTATTTTTAGTAGTTCCCCGTGTTGTCTGTTTTCTTTTGTTCTTCATTTTTTGTTCTCATTTCCAGTCTGTCTCTATGTTGGGTCATTTGGGTTTCTTTATGTGTGGCATTGTGTCTTTGTATCTCCACCTACTTTGGTTTTAATTGTGCCATTGATTTATCAATGTGTTTATGTTGGTGCTTTTTCTTGTGATTTTTGAGATATCACTTGCTGCAAAACAATAAGAAAAAATTGTTTCTTTTGAGATGGTGGTTCAGTGGGTATTGGGATAATTCTTCATTACGTTCCTCGGGTGGCGAATAAATTCAATGATAGGAGTTTTGGGCGTTAGCTCTTTGAGTACAAATCTTTATCATATCTAATGGTAGGAGTTTTGGGCGTTAGCTCTTTGAGTACAGCGCTTCATCATATCCAGATTGTAAGCAAGACACTGCAATTAAGGCGTCATTCCATTAATTCAAAGGAAATCATCAAACAGTAATATTTATGCATATAGTCTATACACAGTTAAGAGAATCGCTAGAAAGCTATTTCACTTTTGTTTTTATTTTTTATTTTCCTTTTCTACTGTCTGCTTCATTTTTCTTCTACAGCTGGGGGTGGGGATGATGTGAGGGGTCCGTGATGTTAGGAAAAATTAGGTGAAGTTCTTTGGTGGCATGAATAAGGTCCTTGGTTGTATTGCACTATGTAAGATTAAATCGTAAAAGTGATGGTAGTTAAAAGGGTAGTTAAAAGGTTAGTCATTTCCAGCTAGTACATCTCATGCCACAAAGAGTACTTCCAGTGATTAATAAGTTTGACAACTATTCTACTAAATGTAGGTGGTTTCCATCAAAATTATACGCAACAAGATCACAGGCCAGCCTGAGGGTTATGGGTTCGTGGAATTTGTTTCTCATGCAGCAGCAGAAAGGATTCTGCAGACATATAATGGGACACAAATGCCTGGCATTGATCAAACTTTTAGGTTGAACTGGGCTTCTTTTGGCATTGGGGATAAACGCCTTGATGGTCCAGAGCATTCCATTTTTGTTGGAGATTTAGCACCTGATGTCACAGATTACATGTTGCAAGAGACATTTCGTGCTCATTATCCTTCAGTTAGAGGCGCCAAAGTTGTCACTGATCCAAATACTGGATGCTCAAAGGGATACGGTTTTGTCAAATTTAGTGATGAGAGTGAAAGGAATCGTTCTATGACCGAGATGAATGGGATTTACTGCTCAACTAGGCCAATGCGTATAAGTGCGGCAACACCAAAGAAGAGTACGGGTTATCAACAGCAATATACTGCAACAAAAGGCATGTTCTGTTTGTTGGTGGAGTATCCTTCTGTATTGTACTTGAAGAACAATTCTTGCCAATCAACTATATTATACGTGTAACGTGTAGTTTACTGCAAATTGAAGGTGTAACGCAAGTGTAGAGGAAAATAAGGGAGAGAAACAGACATTATGTTTTTAAGTATCTACTTTTTGGATGCAAATGATAACGTCTTTCTTAAATCTGCACCATTTTTGTGAGTTGCTTGCATGGTAATGTTTATCGCACTGTTACTTTTGTCTATCAATCGTACTTACCTGTTGGTGCTACTCCAGGCATATATCCCATTGCAGGATATACTACATCAGTCCAAGTGGTTGCAGCAGATATTGATATCACCAACACAACAGTAAGTTGTACTGCCAATCTTTTTCTAAGCATTTCTGTTAATCCATTTTTTCCTTATGTCTTCTTTTACTGCAGATATTTGTTGGTAACTTGGATCCTAATGTCACAGAAGAGGAACTGAAGCAAACCTTCCTGCACCTTGGGGAAATCATCTATGTGAAGATTCCTATTGGCAGAGGATGTGGCTTTGTACAATTTGCTGCTAGGTATGTTTATTAAGTAACATAAGATTCTGTTCTTTTTCACATTGTCTTTGCCTCTTTGTTAATGCCTTGAAATGTTTTTCCTTGATGTGCTGTATATTTTCATTTTCTTGGTCAAAGTTTAGATTGAGGACTGAAAGTCAGGCTAGAAAGCTCTAAAAGAAAAGCTGTTACAGGCCATCTCTTTTTTCCACATGATTTCCTACAACATAGTTCTTATAACATGCTTCTTTCGAGCATCTCAAAACATGTAGGCCATGGTGAGTGGCAGACATTTCAGAGAGGAATAATATAATATAAGTCTACAGTCAGCACTTTAGAGAATAGAACTTGCAGATGCTCTAAAGTCAAGGAAGTGTTGAGAATCCTTTTCTGCCATGTGTTTCTGTTGGGGATGAAGTAAACAACTTCTATACAACATTTGGAGTTCTTGCTCTTACATTTTATTAATTTCATGTGATATCTTCTGATTTGGCCCCACATTTTGTGAACATAGGGCATCTGCTGAAGAAGCCACACAGAGGATGCAGGGGCATATGATTGGTCAACAACCAGTACGCATTTCTTGGGGCAGGAAACAGGTATATTTTTATCTGATTTGGAATTTTTTTCCTGTGTGCATGCATCATATTGTTATATTATATCTAAATTCTGAGAGAAAACTGAGCAGAAAACTCTTAAACTTTGAGGTGGATGTGATGAAGAGCATACATGATAAGGTCACAGTTTATGCCTTTGAATATTTGTTATGAGAACTGCTGCTAGTATAGAGTTAATGTATTGTTCTTCGTTGCCATTTTTCACTCTAGCCTTGTTATTATACTTCGGCCTATTATAGGACCTGACTAGTAGCTGGGTTCCACAAGTAGATCAATGGAGTGCCTATTATGCCTATGGACAAGGATACGATGCATATGCTTATGGGGCTGCACACGATCCATCATTATATGGGTATAATTCATATGCTGGTTACCCACAATATCCACAACAGGTATGATTTTCTAAATTCTGTTGGAGCAGTTGCTCTGCAGTGATCCTTGAAGTTCGATTTATGCATATGCTAGATCTAGAATCTAACCCACTTCCATAGAGTTCAATGTGGCTGAAATGTGCATTTTTAAAGGGCAACATGGATTTGGTTTATTATTCGTTACCTAGCGTCAACTTTTAACGTTGCACTCTCCCTAATTTTACTGTGACATGCATCCTATAGTATGTTCTTAATTAAACTAAGTTTGTTTTTTTCCTTGAAATTAGTTAATTTTCTGGGTGAATGCTTGTAGATTGAAGGTGTTCAAGATATAGCAGGTGCTGTCGCGGTTATCGAACAAAAGGAGGAGATATATGATCCCTTGGCTGCACCCGATGTTGAAAAGTAGAGCTTTTGTTCCAGCTGATATGATCTAAATTTTTATGGTCCATATGATATTGTTTCTTTTCTCTAAGAACTTGGCTTGATTTGGGTTTGGTTATTAGGTTAAATGCAGATTATCTTGCTGTGCATGGAAGTGCCATATTAGGCCGGCCCCTGTGGATGAAGACCTCCTCACTTGCACAACAAACTTAAAGACATCTTCGACGTTACTGCTTCAAAGTATGTGGTGCCTGTTATATTGTCATATCTGTCTAAAGGACAATGAATCTTGTCATGCATGAGATTGTGCTTAGAAAGCGTTGTAGAAACTCAAGTAGCGCATCATTGGGAAGGAAGAAGCAATCGGTGTTGCGTTTCAACTATTTGCAGTTAAATGCTTCACATGGTACGGTTTTGTTTGGCAAAAAGTTGCTTCATCCAATCCTTGTTGTCTAATTTACATTCCAGACCCTTTCACAGCGGATAAACTGAGGAGAAAGAACTGAGAAAATAACTTGAGAAAACAGTGAAGTTTTAAGTTGAAATAAAAGGAACTAAGAATGCGACAAGTTCCACTATTACTCGCTGAAGATTGAGATTTAAATGAAGAGACCTGAATACCAACTGCAAAATTTTTCACAGAAGCTGAAATTGGATGTTCTTGCTGAACAGACCAGCAAAAAATGAGCTATGGGACAGAATGTGTGATCAAATAAAATAATGTGGGCAAAACTATGTCTAATAAAATGAAGAATCTGATCTTATAGTGTCTGAAACCCATTCATTTTTTAAGAAAATAAGAAATTTTGCCAACCTCGGTAAATCCTTGCTGTCCTTCAGTGCAAAAGCGAGATGATCGCTGCACATCTTAAGAAAACATGCCAAGTGTTTTAGACAAGAAGAATAGAAAACAAAGTTGCCTAATTGTATTCAAGAAATATTCCCATTTTCACGAGAAGCTATATCAAACTTGTAATGACTATAGCTAGCTGACGATGTGATAGTTCAAGTGTCAGATTGCATTCAAACTTGTACTTGGAATTCCAGCTCTATTAATAACTCAAAATTCTTTTATAATGCTGCATGAACTTTTTAAGTTGCAGGCATAGCTCTGCCCACTTCACAGGACCTTAACAATGGAAATAGGAGAAAGAATGCACAATTCTTGAAACTCACTGGAATATGAGGCAGCTGGGACATTTCCTGAATGGCTGCTTCCACCTCTGACATACCAACAACGCCCTTTCCTGGAAAAGTAACTTGTTTAGTAAGGCAAAGCAATAGTAGTAGTTAACTACTGAAATTTTAATTTCATTTCCACAAGGAAGCACTGTAAGCATGATCTATGGCGTTCGGTTTCACCAAAATAGTGCTGGGTGAGTTTCTCTATATATAAGGTAACTTAACTATTCTATTGCCATTAGCTTATGATTCAAGTGGACGTTGTCTTATATAGTAGACAATAAACCCTATAAATTGAAGTCCCATCTTTGTATAACAACATATTGGTTAAATTTGACCATTTTGAAGGGTACTTTGTATATTTAATAGAAAGTCTTAGGACTGATTTTTAGTGATTTTTTTTTCTGAGTTTGGTTTCCAGAAGTGTGGGTGATGGTCATGATTAGGCTTATAGTTGAAGAACATGTTATTCTTCATGGGTGTTGATGTATTTATCTCTAGTTTATGACAAAGAAAAACTTGGTGTAATTTTTCTCAATAGTCAGTGGAGCTTTTGAGCAAACTTCTGTCTTATAGTTTTTTCCTTCATATTAAAGGGTTTTCACATAAAATTATGGTATTTTGTGCTATGAAATATTGTTGGAATTTTCTTATTTATTTGGTTTTCTTAAGTTCTCTACTCTATTAGTGTTTGATTTTGCTATGAAAAAGGTTTCCTAAGTTATTTATTGATTTCGTAATTGTGTATTTATTGAAGCCTACAATTATCTTCGTAACAAACGATATCAAAGTCAGGTTATATGGCTTATTTTTTTAAGGATGGAGGTTAGCACTAATAGAATGATTAGCCTAAATGGTAGTAATTATAATATGTAAAAAAAAGAACGTGAGGATCTCCTTTATTGTAAAATTTGCTATGCTCCTATTTTAGGCGAACCGCCAAATGCTAAAGATAAAAGTGATAATGATTGAAAGTTGATAAATAGACAACTGTGGCTGCAGTAGGCATTGGGTAATTGTTGAGCAAGTTTTAATCTTATAAATCAATATTTCGCAAGCGCACGGGTTGTAAGCATAATATATGAGGTGTTGATCTTACGAGAAATTAGTTAACTAATTGAATCCTAATTTGTCTAAGGCGTAAAAGTGTAATTAAAATGAAAATAAAAATGAGTAGCAAATTAAGCAATTGAATATGAGTTGATTGAAAATGAAATTGTAAAACTAACACAAAGAAATCAAATTGAGCGTAACCAATTATCAATTGAAAATTCACATAAGGAAGATTAACCAATTATGAGAGAAGGATATTTATCCTATCATCTAATGCTAACTTAATTACTTTTGAGTTAATTCGGTATCAATCCTAGACTTTTGAAGGGTGGATTACTCTCTCTCGAGTTATAATCTATAAACCTTAAATCATAAACCCTAATTAAATTGAATTACTGAAATTGCAATCTCTCAATAAACAAAACCAACCCACAAATCAATTAGATGTTAAGTATTCTAATAGACAATTGGTTTCTCACACGAGATCTCTCTTCATATAAATTATTGATTTGATTGTTTGTGTGATCTATTAGAATGTTTAACTCTCATTATCCAAACTAATCATTTTACTATTGGTTCACTCTCTTGATTTATTACCGAAGCATACAAATACGATAAACAATCACAATACCCAACTCATTAACATAAAAATCAATTAAATTAACATTGAATCAAGAAAAAAAATCCCTAAAAGTGTTTAGAACATCCTTAAACACAAATTCATAATCATCATATCTATCTTATACATCAAATGAAAGAAATGAAAAGATAGAATGAGAAAGATAACTTGGAGTGGACTAGGAGTGACAATAGTAGCAGTTGCTCCTTCTTCCTCTTTCCTCTTCTCCTTCTCTCCTTTTCCTTAGCTTCTTTCCAAATGTAGCAAATGGAGGCTCTTCCTTTAGGGTTTCTTTCTTTTGCTTTTATATGTTTTTTTCCATTTAGGGTAAAAACTAGGTTTTACCTAGGGCCAAATGTCTAAAATAACCCTCTAAAAGTTGAGTTCGGAAGCAGTCCCCATGTCTGTTATCGTGCCTATCACAATCGTGACACTTAAAATCAAGCTTTTGTCATGATCGTGACCTAGTCTGTTTTGGCTTCTGTCGCAATTGTGACCTTAGCTAGTTGGCTTCTGTCACGATCATGGCCAATGAATCACAACCATGACCTTGTGTAATGCCTCCTTATCGATGGGTACACACCGAGACGCCCGGAGGTCATTCCGGTATATATTCTACGATAATGGTGCGCTACGATCGATCACTACATTCGCTTCACATGGCATCGTACCATTAATCACTCATAAGCATCAATAGAAAATCACAATATTTTAAAACCAACCTTTTCCTCATTTCATTTCATAAAACCCAGTTGTCGACATTGTGTCTTTCATCATTTTCCATATGTACATCATCAAAACCCAATACAATATTACTACATAAATGAGGAAAATATGTACAATCAAACTAATATGTCCAAAATTCTTAACTGACCGACCTTTGAGCCATAACTTCTCTTGCCAATCACAATCTACATGGCTGGTAGAGCCTCTCAAAAGCTAGAGTCGCTTTTCGGTCATGAAAAGACAACGTTGCAATTTTGGTGAATTTTGCGAACTCAATGAGATAACCATCGTCGATGGTTCACTCAATTCATGCAACTCATCATTTCACATAACAAATATTACACAAAATTGTACTTCACATCAATATCACATTTTCACTTAAGCATAGGCAAATTTGGCATTTCAATCCAGCAAACATGCTTAACAAAATGCATATGAAATGCTCGTGAGACACTTTTCTAATTATTACGTTGTTGTGACTGAGAGCCTGAACTGTCCCATATCTATTTTGGATACTGGGCTCATTAATAACTGTCCCTTATCCGATGAGGATACATGGCTTATTTTACATAGTGGGCCTTAGGCTTTCAATCACTGTTTGAGCTAGAGGCTCTTTTCACTCGTTGAGCTTTAAACTCTGATCGGTGGCTACTCAGGTCACAACTCCCATTATCTGATCATGCATTCATGTATGGAATGCATTTCACATTTTCAATCAATCATAGCATAACACATTTAGTTCTTCACATTCACATTCAAGAAGCACTTCAATATACATTCCACATTTCGCAATCATTGGACCTTCTGTCCAGAATCCACAATCAAGCTGCATTCATGCAATCATATCAAAATAGAAATTAAGCAAACAAGTAATTAAGTGAGATCATCTAGGTTACTCACCAACTGCTCCCGAAGCTAGTGCCTGGAAGTTCCGGCAATGTCTGGAGGTTGACGTTTCAGTTACTCCCCTATATTAAACAACATACACATGTATCACAATTTATACAATCATAAGTGTCTAATAATGCACATGAATGAAATGAAATATGTACAATGCATGTTCATGACAATCTCGGGTATTTTACCATCAATTTCATCACAAAATCATTCTCATAACAAAACTCATGTAAGTATAATTTATACTTAGGTTTAGGCCTCACTAAAACCATTAAAATCTCTATTCCTTTCTCATTGACTCATTTAAGATTTTTCCAAGTTACACTTTCAGGTCTACTGTTCACATTCAATCAAAAGGTGAAAATGAAGTAATTTGGTCATACTCTCTTCTAGAAAAGTGTTCCCCTATATCTTATGATTCCATTCACACTAAAATCACTCATTTTGGTTCAGTAAATAGGAAGATATGACTCAAACATTTTCGGACTATTCTTATCCAAAAATAATGTACTATAGCCAACTTCCATCTAGAAATTGAACATCTTAGAGACTGAATCAAAATTCAGCTTCTTCATATAATTTGTAGTACTATTTCTCTAGTTTACTTCAAATAAAAAATAATCTCAATTGGAATCCTACAGATCCAGATATAATAAAAAACTGAAGTATGCTTAGTAAAAAGAATCCTATTTACACTGTTCCAACATATTCTCTCACTTTCATTTGATCAATATTTTTTCAATTCAATTCAGAATGTACAAATTTTTATGGAGAGATATAAAAATGTGTTAGAAATCTATTGTTTCAAGAATCAAGTCATTTGGAGGTCTAGAGAAGAAGTTATGATCAAAAGAAGCAACCATGTTTATGTCCTCACTCCTAATGAACCTATGTTGGCACGATTGCCATAACTTTCACAAAAGATGTTGGATTGATGTTGTTTTTAGATGGTTTGAAATAGAACTTCAAGATATACAACTTTGATGAAGAACTTGAAATGAGATTTTGCCTTTAAAAGGGCCAAATCGTGATTTACTGTAGCTATCCCAAGAATGTCCGTTTAACGGACATTGTAGGGATTGGGGTGCCTTCCAGACCCGAGAAGGTCTGTTTAATGGACATGGACTGGTCTAGGGGCCTTTTTAGACCCGAGAAGGTCTGTTAAACGGACTTAATGTCGTTTAACGGACATATGTAACATAAAACTCCCTCCAAAGCCTCTCCAATGGTTCCTATATCCATTCTAACATCATATACACCCAAAATCTTCTCAAATTCATCTCTTCTAGTAGAAAACCACTTCATAACAACTCAAACACCAATTAGATTTCATTAAACCCTCAACTCTCAACTCATTTAAATTCATCATATTCAACTACATCTTATCATTCAAAAATTTCTATCCTTTTTCCATAACATATCTTATTCGTAAGTATCAAGCACTTTATATTCAAAATTCATCATTTCAAGTTGGTGGCTACTTCAAGTATACCTCAAGTTTAGCTCAACATCATCCATACCCAATTCATATTCCCTATTTGTTCATAAACATCCAAAATAAAACACAAACATGTACATTCATCCACAATTTTGCTGCATCCAGTTCTCATTTTCACATCAAAATTTGAGACTCTTAAAAGTATAATTTAAACTCGATGTCTCATAAGAATGGTAGCCATATGTCTCTAGTTTAATTCAAATAAAGAATCAACTCATTTAGATAACTATAGAACAAGTTATGGCTAAAACACAGAAGCATATCATTGGAAATTTTCCTGCTAACATTTTCTAGATTTTCCAACTTTCAACATTTACATCTAACTCGTCTTATACCTAGATTATCTCTTCCATTTCATTTCCTCATCATTATTCTCTACCCAATTCAACTCAATAAATCAATCACAAACAAATCGTGATCTATATTTGATCATTAACCAAAAACATAGCATATATATTTACCCATTCATAACCAATTTACACTCATCTAAAACCCACTTTGATGATCATTCAACCTCAAAACATCTCTATACTATTATATGAATTATTACTCATCCTACATATCCAAAACCAAGACATGTACATAATTTTTCATCACCCACAACACATACATGAACATTACATAACCAAGTCATCAAATCTCAATTTACTCATCATTCTAGCTTAATTTAACCATACCCATGACATTTAAAACATAACTTACTTGATTTAGTTCCATACTCTTCAAAATCTCACTCAACCTTAGCTCCCAAGCATCCCACGTTCATCATCATCTTGGGTTTTTGGTGAGAATGGAAGAGAAAGTAAGGTGAAAGAGTAGCATGAAAGATGAGAGGGTTAGGATTAGTGTGGGTGGAGATTTAAAGAAGAAAAACTCATGAAGAAGAGGAAGAAGAGAAGCCACAAAAATGATGGAGAAAAACCAAAATAAAACACCAATGGCCTTTAAATGCGAAGCATCGTGGAAGAACAACATAAAAAGGGGATTAAATGCTTAGTGGACTTAAGGCATTGTTTGGAAAGTGACATTTGTCACATGCCACATGTCCAATTCTTATAGCTTAAATCCAATTTCTATTCTAATTGTCTCCCAAAATTTCAATGACACTTGTCAATAATTCCTAAAGTCATTTATCAAAATTTCCATTGCCATTGGACAGTAATTTCTACTACCATTTATCATTTATCTTGTCACTTGGCATTTTTCCTAGTCCAAAATTACCCCGAATTTTCAGAAAATTTTTCTCAAATTCTCCAAAAATTATATATAAACAATTACACTTTCCAAATCAATTTTCAATACAAACAAATCACAATTCTCAATAATAATCACATTTATAAACATTTATACCCGGAATGTCAATGATTGCATGTACAATTATTTTCATGTGCAAAAATTTCACTATTCACATGTAAGTGTATGACACATTATGCATAAGCATGCAAATGCATTTCTAAGTTCTCATTGTTCATTCATATTTACTATTCTAACCTTCCCACAGGTAATGGGATGTTACACCTTGGCTCCTCCTCTGAGCTTTCTCTAAATCTTGTCCGATCTTCTTTACCTGATCTCAAACACTAACAAAGTCATCAAAACACCTCAAACACACAAAATTAAAGCCTGATAACATGCTTTAAACCACATAACACTCAAAAACACAAACGCATAATAACACTAATACAATTCTAAACCTAAACATACACGAATAATCTAATTAACAACTAAAAACATACTAAATTACCCACTAAAACATGATGCAACCTATAACTATCGATTTCCCCACACTAAACTTTTGCTTGTCGTCAAGTAAAAAAAACACAAACACACCAAACAATAACACATATAAGCACACATATGTAATAATGGTACAATGACATTGAACCTCACGAAACTAATTTAATTCAAACCTAAATTTTCAAGTTGTTCTAACTTATTAACTTATGAAATCTGTGGCTAAGCACTTTGGACTAAATATGCATGCTAATCAAGACCTTAACATCAAATTCATTCACCCCATCACTTGCGCACACACATTGATAATTATTTAGCTAATCAAAATTGTAACTATCCCTAAGTAGTTTTTCATGAAAATTCAAGCTATTCACAAAGGTCGGTAGGTTTTATTTATCAAAACACTATTTTTGTTAATTTTCATTGACATTGACCTAGTCTTTTGAAATGAAGGTAAACATGTTTGGTGAATGTCCCCAGTTACTCAACTAGGTCATGTTTTATTAATTTGCTTGATTAGAATATCATTGTAGCCTTTTGATGTAAAGGCAAACATTTGGGATGAATGTCCCCTGGTTACTCAGCTAGATCACATTCTCAACTGGCTACTAGTTTTATTCATAACCCGAAAGCCAGCAAAATAGTTATTTATTTAAGATATAGATTTTTTCGCATTTTATTACCTACCTCATTTCTTTAGCTAATCATTCTCATGAAAGGATACTAACGATGCTACTTATTCAATTGACATAAAATTATAAATGTATTTGACAAATTCCTAGGATGAATGAACTAACGTCATATCTTAATTAACATGCATATTTAACCAAAGTGACCTAGGAAACTAATTTCACAAGCTAATAAATCTTTACAACCTAAAGACTATGTTTAAAGCTAAACTGATTTTTTAAGTCCTAGCTATTGACACAATCATATGAGTCACATCATGAAACCTAAATAAGACTAACATACAATATGCAAAATTCACACTCAAAATGAAGACATACAATGCACGCAACCCTCCCCACACTTGGACAACACATTATCCTCAATGTGAGAAGATCAAATAACACATAAGGTGGGAATAAGACAAAATGGAAAGAAAACATAAGAACAAAATAAGAATAAAAAGACAAGGGATAGAGCATAAAAACCAGTCATGGCGGTTGAGGTGGTGATGGCGATGGTGTCGGAGGTGGAATCTCCACGCCTTGAATAACGAAGTATTTGTAGAAGCTTCAGATGTCTCAATGTTGTCTTCTTTGCTCCTTCGCTATCTCCTTCAACACCTTGGCATTATCTGCAATAGCTTTGCTAGTGTTTGAAATTGCTTTAAGTACCCATCCAGTTGTCTCTTCCTCTCCTGACTCTTTACTGGTTGTTTCCTCCTCTTGTTGCGGTGACGTCAAGCTCGAACTAGATTGTCCCACCCTATTCTTAATATGAGATTTTGTGCTAATATTTCAAAGTTCCATATTGTGAGATTTCAAGATCTTAGCTCTCGTCAACTGACGAGTGTTAAGGAACTCAAGAAAATGTATGGTTAGTCTATCGCAATTGACACCATAATAATCCTTAATAGCTGTAGCCAAGTACCTCATGCCCAGGTTATTGTTTCTCTTTTTTGAAGTAGCAATAATAGTGTTAAAGACGTGGGTGGAGGTGCGAACTTGGACGTTATGGTCCCTGCACTACAACATGAAAAGTTCCTTAACCGAACACTTATTACTTTCGATTTTGTTAAACACTGTCTAACACACGAACTTGTGTAATAGCAAGTGCTTGGGACTACGAATTATGTTATTGTGGGCATTTTTAGCGCCAAAATTCTCTAACCCAGTCAGTTTAGTCTAATAGCATGTGGCACGGAAGTCATTATGTTGGTCCACTATGGTTGACTGTTAGGCTTTGTTTGTTATGTGCTTAATTTTCTTACATGATTCTGTATGATATCATTGTTAAATTGATTTGTTGTG
>JAOSBM010000204.1:15816793-15830395 GCA_027568955.1 Erythroxylum tenue | reverse complement strand
TTTATTTTTAAGTTTTATTTAATTTATAATTATTATTAGTAATAAAAATATTTATTATTATTTTAAAAACAAAAATTCAAAATTCAAAATAATTATAAAAGTTGAAATAAATAAAATAACTAATTAAAAAACTTTGAAAAAAAAGGGATGGAAGGAGAGAAAAGAAGAAGGGAGGGAAATTTTAAAATTTTTTCAAAATTTTGCAAAAAGTCTCTATTTTTTAAAATTTCCTATATCGGCTAATATTTGGCCGGTATTATCCGAAACAGATCGGTATCAACTGGTATTTAAACCTGGTACGATCCACTCTTTATTTTGTACTAGTTTTGGTTCGGTACGATCTGTACCGGTATTTATAATACTGTCTTCAGCTATTCTTATTGTTCTCCCGTTAGTAGGATTTTGAATATTTTTGCTTAGAAGTTTCAATCGACAATCTTCAAGTTCATATTTTTCCTTATTTAACGATTTCAATTTTTATTCAGTTTGTAGGGATATAATTAGAAACACAAGTTAAAATTAAGTTATATTCCATAAAATATTGTTACATACTAAAATAAAAATCTACCCAACTTTTCTATTAGAATTCTTGTAATTATCTAAACATATAAATACCTTTATTTTTTATAGATTTATTTTTTAAAAAATTATATTTCAAATTCATTTTACTTTTCCGCCGTCTAATCTAAACTGAGCCTAAATGCAATATGCCTTTTCAGCTGACGAGTTTGTAAGCACACCCAAGGGTCTCTTCAAAAAAAGTACACCCAAGGGATGAGAATCTAAAGATTTTGGGTGAAAAATCGCGGTTACTTATAATACCATGAACCTTTGGTCCATGTACAAGAGAAATAGATTGTCACAGATGTCAAAAGTTCTCGTACAAATTTGACCTGCAAATTTTCACATACATAAGACCTGAAAAGAGAGAATTAAGCAAAAGTAAAAGAGCCTAGAACCTGACTGCTTCAACAAGTAGTTATTTGACGCATGCACTTCAAGGACGTCCTGCTTTGCTTATTATTTCATACAAATTAATGCTAAGATTGATGGAGATGTAAGAAGACTGCTAGAGGCCGTATGCTCTCTCTCTAGACCTCTTTAAGCCCAGAATTACCAGGAGCAGTCCCACATAATCCCAATTGTAAGTTCTCTCAAGAAGCAGCAACTTGTTTGTATTCCATGGAGGAAATCTATACCAAAAATCAGTGAGGAAGCTCCTTCTTGCCACTGCCTTGTAATGGCTAAACGTGTCGAAAGAAAATTTTCCGTGGTATTTGCCCATCCCACATTCACCAATCCCTCCAAATGGTAAGCTGTCTGCTGCATACTGCACCCCAAAAAAAAAAAAAAGAAAGAACACGTATTGCATTAACTTGATAATTCAGTTTTTGATAAATAATGATTAGCTTCAGTTCAAAAGGGTGAAAACAGCAAGGTAAATTGTATTACTTGAATGACTGCATCATTGAACACCAAGCTTCCTGAAGATGTCTCAGATAGTATTCTCCTCCTCAATGATTCATTATTGCTAAAGGCATATATTGCTAGTGGTTTCGGCCTTGAGTTTATGAACTCAATACTGTCTTCAATCCTCTCCAACTGTTTTAAACAAATGCAATTATGATAATCATTAGCTTCCACACTGCATATTTACATCAAGACTTCAAGATTCAACCCTATCCTGAGTACAGTCATGAAAGAAGCGCAAGATGCTTCTTACTGTGATTACGGGAAGTAGTGGGCCAAATATTTCTTCTGTCATTACTGCGGAGTTAAGTGGGGGATCTAACAGGATTGTTGGCTCAATGAACCTACAAAAGAGTTAGGTACGTGAATGTAGAATGGGATGAATTGTTAAGTTGATCTACCAAGATACTTGTCTGCAAGCTACGATAAGGAAAACGAGAGATGAGACTATGTTCAAGTGCAACATTTACAGATTCTCCTCATCCATTGAACCGCCATATACAACAGAATTCTGGACTGCAAAATCTTTTAGAAAGTTCTTCAATCTTATGAAATGCTTTCTGTTAACTATTCTTGCAATGGTGTTTGAAACTCTTGGATTTTCCCCAAACATTTTCTGGATCATGATCTTCATCAATCCCACCTGCAAAGAAGTAGACGCCAATCTACATATTGTCACTTGCATGGTAGATACGGAATTTTAGTTTATACAGTTTCTTGCTTTTTAGTTCTTTCACATTCATACCACAGTGGAAGCAAATCTCTTTTCCACGAGCACATAGTCAATTGCTATACATGCTTGTCCCGCACACGCACCGTATTTTGACACGAGAATCCTATTTACTGTCACCTTTGGATAAAAAGGAGAAATTAAAAGCAATTAGCATCTTGCACTAATTAAATTTCTTTTTATAGCTTGGTAGAGTTACTATATGATGAGCATGGATAATAGTACCTCTCTGTCCCAAGAAGAAGAAAGGGAATCAACAATAGCAGGGCATTTTCCGCCCATTTCCAGGACAACTGGGGTTAGATACTTCACGGCAGCTGACAGAATTATCCGACCGACTTTTTGACTTCCTATACATTGATTCGCAGTTCAACAAAATGATGATAAATTTAGAAACATGAACCTCGAGAATGACAGTCAACTAAACAACACTGTTTTATCACTGCAAGTTAGTGTATTGGTTAGTCCAATGATATTGTAGCAGGTTGAAAGTGATTTCTTCATTGATAAACTGGATCTGAAGAAAAAAAATATTATTATATAAGACAAAGTGCATATGAATATTAATAACCTGATTTCGTAGCGTAGAGGTAAAGAGCTCATGACATCAGGCTAATTTGTTAACTATCTCTATACCTGGGATCATGCTTTCAAGTTTATTACTGAGAATGTGCTCGTGCGTTCAAGTGTACCTGTGAAGAAGATTTTGTCCCATTTCTGCTGTAGAAGTTGTTCCCCAACATCTGGTCCACCTTGGATAACCTTAATAGCTTTGTCGTCTAGGTAAGTGGTCATACATGTGGCTAGAAGATGAGCACAAGCAGGGGCCATCTCTGAAGGTTTTACAACCACCGTGTTTCCTGCAGCTATTGCTCCTATAACTGGTTCTAAGGACAGCCCTTCGGATTCAATGCAGAAAACAAGTTAGCAACTTGATGATCGCTCTGAGAATACTAATCAAGTTAAATTTGAAGGTTTATAGAGAAGAAACTAGATATTTATTTACCAAAGGGAAAATTCCAAGATGACAAAATGAGGACAAGACCGAGAGGCTCTGCCACCAATTCGGCAGACGTAAGCAAAGCAACTAAAGGGAGCTTCGCCTGTAAAGAATTTTGATTATTACTAATGCCGCAGTTATCCCTCCAAGAAAAAGTAGAAATTTTGCAAACATCATTGAGAAAGAAACCATTCATGAACTCAAGAAAACACATCCAAGTATCTTTTATAGTAAGAAATGAAATAATGCAGTTTAAGTAGTACAGAAACAATTACCTTTTTTCCTGACATCCAATCTTTCAGATTTTTCAGTGCGAAAATTGTTGATTTTATTAACGTTCCAACCTGCAAAAGGACTTGGAAGTTTTTCTAATCACAGGAGATATCTAACTTTTTATAAATTGGCTGTTTTCCCACGGATTAAGCACTTCTGAAGTAACTAGAATTGGGTTCATGTCTCATATGCCATTGAAAACGTCGAAGTGAAAACTAAACTTGAAAGGAAAGGAAATAAGGATTAATCAATCAACCATTTCACTTACCTCGTCCCTATATCCCTCAAGGTGATGCTTTCCTAAGTCTATTCTCAGAGCCTCAAATATTTCATTCTCTTTCTCTCTGAGGAACAAGAGCAAACCTTCAAGCTGAGACTGTCTCCAAGCTGCATTTTTTGTCTTTCCAGTCCTAAAATATTCTTTCAAGGTCTTAACTTCACCCTCCAAAGTCTGCAAACTCTCCATTTTTCGATGACTGCCAGATCTCCAAATTGTGGCAATATCAATTAACATTCTCCATGTTAACTACCTCCCTTATAACGTCTGAGCATTGGTCCTAGCTTTTCCCAAAGGACGTGAGGTCCAGGGGACCTCTTGACTTGTCATGGGTTGGAGTTAGGTATGAGTCATCCATAGTGCCCACTCAACAACTAATAATTAAGTCAAACAATGGAGGGGATTGAATAATGTCATATAGTCCCTTTTAATATTTTGTTAGTTATTTTTAACGGTTTAGTTTCATGCTTTGGATCATAGACGGAGCTATGTATAGACTTGGGGGGCCAATGGGCCCCCCAAGTTTTTTTAAAAAAAATTATTTTTAATATATATATATATAAGGATAGAATTATTTAAGGGTCAGTAGTATACCGAGCCCCCCAAAATTTTAAAAAATTAATTTTTGGACCCCCTGTCTTAAATTCCTGGCTCCGTCAATGCTTTGGATCATTTAGTTTAGATTGACATGTGATCATGTATACGTGAAGTTCTTACACCCGCTTATTACGACGCCCTTTTTGAAATTTAATATCAATTTTTGTTCCCTTTCTTAAGTATTATTAGAGTCGTTTAGGGGCTCGTTAGGCTTGTCTTCTTTAGTTTGTATTGGGCATTCAGACAGGAGTGGTAGCTTTGACTTCTGATGATAAAACAAGGGCTAATTCTTCAGTGAGTTTCGGGTCTAGAAAAAGAAAAGATGTTGACAAATTACTAATAAGTTCTTGGAACATCGGGATCCTTATAGGGAAGTCTTTAGAACTAGTGGAGACTTTAGAAAAATATAAGGTTCGTATAGCGTGCATCTAAGACACAAGGTGGACGGGGCTAAAGCAAAAGAGATTAATGGTTTTAAACTTTGATATTTAGGGTGTTCGAGAAGACAAAATGAATTAGGTATCTTGATTGTCAAGGAACTAATATATCATATTATGAGGGTAAAAGGGATTAATGATAAGATTATGTCCTTAAAGATTGTGGTGAAGGGCGTTGTTTCAAATGTGGTGTGTGCTTATGCACCTCAAGTAGGGTTAAATGAACAACTTAAGTGCCAATTTTGGGAAGAGCTAGATGAGGTGATTCAGTAAATCCTCCCTAACGAGAGAGTTATTCTAAGAGGAAACTTTAATGGTCACATAGGAGCAACCTCAGATGGTTACTCATGGATTTATGGGAGTTTCAGGTATGGTGAATGGAATGATAGCGGGGCTACTTTGTTGGATTTTGTAGTAGCGTTTAAGTTGGTGATAGTCATTTCTTTTTTTAAGGATTGCAAGAAGATACCTAATGCTTATAACTTATCAACTCAACAAAGATTATTGAATCTTATTATTAAGGGTTGGAGGAAGAAGAGAAGTCTTAGAAGGTGTACCGAAGTCAAATGGTAGAATTTGTAAGGGGATACAATGAAACAATTTAGGGGATACAATGAAACAATTTAGGGATAGAGTAATGTAGGGATAAGAATGGAAATTAGTAGGAGATGCTAACTCGATGTGCGAGATAGTTGCAAATCTTTTAAGGAATAAAGCTATAGAGACCTTGGGTGTTTCTAAAGAGCCTAAGGGTAGTTAGAGGGAGTCCTAATGGTTAGAATGAAGTTATACAAGAAAAAATTAAAATTAAGAAGGTTACTTATAAAACTCTATTGAATAGTACCATAAAGGTGGAGATGATAGGTAACAGGAAAAGTTATAAACTACCAAAAAAATAGGCGAAGGAGATAATTCAGAAGCTAAAAGTGGAGCTTACAAGAAACTATACCAACGATTGGAAACTAAAGATGGAGAAAAGGATATTTTTAAGTTGACGAGAGCTAAGGAATGAAAAGCGATAGACTTAGATCAAGTTTGCTGTATAAAAAATGAAGTAGGATAGATGCTTGTAGCTAAAAATGACATCAAAAGACGATGGCAGAGGTACTTCTATAGCCTTTTTAATGAAGGCTTAGAGGATAACATCTATTTAGCTAATACTAGCACACCCGAGAGGTTTAGTAACTTTACTTATTGTTGATAGATTACAAAGTAAGAAATTAAAAAAAAGTTCAGGAAGATGAAGAGTGGATGGATATTAGGGCCTGATGAGATGCCCATAAAGATATGGAAGAGCTTAGGTGAAGAGGGTATTGCATGATTAGCCAAGATTTTTAATGGGATCCTTAAGTTTTCCAAAATGTCGAATAAGTGAAGATTTAGTATGCTAATTCCTTTATACAAGAACAAAGGGGACATGCAAAGCTATAATAACTATAGAAGCATCAAATTACTTAGTCACACCATAATGTTATAGGAGAAGGTGATTAAGAAGAGATTGAGAAATGATGCTTCTATCTCGAAAAACTAATTTGGCTTCATACCAAAAAAGGTCTACTATAGAAGCTTTACATCTCCTTAGAAAAGATTAATGGAATATTATAGGGAAAGACAACGTAACCTATACATGGATTTTATTGATTTAGAGAAGGCGTATGATAGGGTACTTAGAGAAATCATGCATAGGTGATTATAAGTTAAAGAAGTTCCTATGACTTACATACTGGTTATTAGGGATATGTATGAAGGTTTAAAAACTAGAGCAAGGACGATAGGACGAGATACAGAGCATTTTCTATCAATATTGGACTATACTAGGGCTCCTTTTTTAGCCCCTTTTTGTTCACAGTAGTGATTGATGAGCTCACTAAGAATATCCAAGGGGATGTGCCTTGGTGTATATTGTTTGTTGATGACATTATTTTAGTAGATGAGATAAAAGAGAGTGTCTATGTCAAGCATAATCCTTGGAGTGATACATTAGAGTTAAAGGGCCTCAGATTTAGTAGGAATAAGACTGAGTACATAGAGTGTAATTTTTCAGAACATAGGGTGGCTTCTGATATGAAAGTAAAGATTGGTTTAGAAGTTATACTACAAAAGAAGTGTTTTAAGTATCTAGGATTTATCATCCAAAGCAATAGAGAGATTGATGAAGACATAGTTCACTGGATTAAATCAGGGTGACTTAAATGGAGAAGTGTATTAGGAGTTTTAGGTGATAAAAAGATAACACTCAAGCTTAAAGGTAAATTCTATCATTTAGAATTAGGTTGGCCATGCTCTATAGGGCAGAGTGTTGACCTATCAAATAGGTGCATAATCATAAACTACTGGTGACGAAGATGAGGATGTTTCATTGGATGTGAAATCTTATTAGAAGAGATAAGGTCAAAAATGTAATGGTCAAGGGAAAATTAAAGGTGACTAATATTATTGAAATATTAAAGAGATAAGGCTTAGGTGATTTGGACATGTTAAAAGGAAATACCCAAATGCTCTAGTGAAAAGATACAAGAAGATTGTACTTAGAGATTATAAAAGGGAAAAAGGAAGGCCTAAGAAGAATTGAGGGGAAGTGATTAAGAATATGATATGACATTGCTAAAATCTACTGAAGACATAACTCGCAATAAAAAACTTTGGCATACTAGGATGTAGATAAAGAATCTCTCTTAAAAACATCCTTGTTATTCTCAAAGGTCTTTTAGGATTTTACTCTAGTAGTTAACTTAAACTTTTAAATATCTAATACTCACCTTTTAAGAATTTAACCTAAACTTTTCCCTACTTAACCTAATAATAATAATAATAAACACTAAAGATTTTCATCCACTCCAAATAACTGTCTTCCCTTACAAACTCGTAAATTCTCCACAGGGTAATAAAATCTAGCTATCTTTTTTTGCTTTACCTATTGAGTGTCCAAAGCATCACACAACTTTATCTAAAACTTGGTTGTTTCTTTCTCAATTTATTTTTTTATTCACGTAAAGTATTTTATTGTTAGCATCCTTAAAATATAGTAGAAATGATAGCTCAAAGGTTAACAAGGCCTATATTGTCTGTGGCTAACAACTTTGTAAGACGCCACCTAAATGCAGCACCTTCTAAACTCCCGGTCTTAATATAAATGTAGGGACTACAATCCTAAATCCCTAAGAGAGCTACCACATAATAAATTCCTAGAATTTGTGAGAAATTCAAACAACTAGCAACATGTCCAGTTCACATATGGTAAGATCTCTATTGGAATGTAACTTGATTTAGTGTTGTTGTAAAGTTTAAGTTCAAATGTAATGAAGTGGTTAGCTTATCTTGTATTAGGTGTGTTTTACTTGTATTAGTTGTAATGACAGTGTAGATCATGTCTGTACACTTTTGTAATCATTGTATTTTTTGAATTGCAATATGGTGTATCTTAACATGGTTGAGATATATATATTTTTTGAATGCAATGGAAGGAACATACAATTTTTATTTGTTCCAATTCTCATTCTTGAATTACAAGCTTTTTACAGTACTCAAGTCTTTGCATTTCTTTATATGGTATCAGAGCAATGTTGATCTTGTAAGGGACCTATGATTCAAAAGAAAACAATCATAAACACTTAACCTCGCTCACTCACATTAGCTTTTTCAAAAATCTTAACCAATGACTTCCACACCTTCGAGCACTACACCATTGGTCTTTAATGGCCAAAACTACCAAACTTGGGCCGTGAAGATGAAGATATACCTGAGATCACTTGATCTTTGGGATTATGTTGATGGTAAGGAAGTGAATCCTTTTCCCAACAATCCCACAGTAAACCAACTCAAGCATCATGCTGAAGAAATTGCCAAGAAATTTTGCGAACTTTCATGCATTCACGCTGCTGTGGATGACATGATTTTCACCAAGATCGTGGCTTGTGAATCTGCCAAAGATGCTTGGGAAAGATTGAACCAAGAGTTCCAAGGAAGTGATAAAACAAGGAAGATGAAAATACTCAATTTGAGGAAAGAGTTTAAAATGCATCGCATGAAGGAGTCAGACAAAATTAAAGATTATATTGACATAACTATAAAAACTGTCAATGAGATAAGGTTGTTGGGGGAACAACTTGAAGAGAAGAGAATCGTGAAGAAGGTCATGGTGACAATTCCAGAGAGATTTTAATCCAAAATTTCCTCTCTTGAAGACAATTGGGACGTGCGGAAGATCACAGTCACAGAACTTGCAAATACATTGCAAGTTGTGGAACAAAGAAAAGCATTTCGTGAGGAGAAGAGTTCAAGTGAAAGAGCATATGCAACTGCTCAAAAATTCAAGCCAAGTGGCCCCAAGAGATTTTCTTATGGCAGAAAAGGTAAGGAGAAGGTTCAACATAACAACAAAGGGAAGTTTAGAAAAAAATAAATTTCCTCCCTGTCCTCACTGTTAAAAGACAAATCATCCAGGAGATTTCTGTTGGTTTAGGAAAAATGTTCAATGCAAAGCCTGCAAACAGTTTGGCCATATTGAAAAGGTTTGCCAGTCAAACCAAAAGAAGCAAGCTCAAGCTCAGCCTGCTCAAGTTGCTGAAAGTGCAGAAGAGCACGAAGAAGAGTTGTTTGTTGCAGTTGAAGAAATGTGTGTAGCTACTCAAAATTCTGGAATTTAGCTTGTTGACAGTGGCTGCACAAATCACATGACAGTTGACCATACCATTTTCAAAAACATGGATCAAAATTTTGCTTGCAAAATGAAGCTTGGAGATGGCAGATTGGTGAATGCTAAAGAGAAAGGTACAATTCTTGTCCAAACTCCTTCTGGATTGAAAAATATTGTAGATGTTTTATATGCACCTGAGATTGACATGAACTTGTTAAGTGTTGGCCACTTTCTTGAGAAAGACTATAAGCTGTCATTTGAAAATAGAATCTGCACTATTCAAGATCCATTTAGAGCTGAAATCATGTCTGTTGAAATGAAGAGGAGAAATTTTCCTATTGAAAGGTCTAATGTTGTTGCTAGTGTACATGTAAGTGTCGAAGATAATACTTGTATATGGTATAAAATATTTGGACACAGTAATTTCACTTCACTGAAGCAGCTGCAAGATCTTGAACTTGTAAATAATTTAAATTCTATAAATGATTTCACTGCTGTGTGTGGAACCTGTCAATTGGGAAAGTTGAGCAAGTCTCCTTTTCTTGTGAATCAAGCTTCAAGAGCAACAAAAAAATTACAACTGGTACATTCTGATGTTTGTGGACCAATGAGTATTGCCACAATCAACTCTAGCAGGTATTTCCTCTTGTTCATAGATGATTTATCAAGATATTGCTAGGTTTATTTTTTTGTAGCAGAAAAGTGAGGTTTTCAGAATTTTTGCAAAGTTCAAAGCAATTGCTGAAAATCAGTGTGCTTTGTCAATGAAGACCTTAAGGTCTGATAATGACACTGAATACACATCAAATGCCTTCAAAGAGTTTTTTCAATCTGCTGGAATTCGTCATCAACTGATAGTCACCTATTCACCTCAGCAAAATGGTATCTGTGAAAGGAAGAACATAACCATTATGAACATGGCTTGATGTTTGTTGTTAGAAAAGAAATTGCCTAAAATTTTGTGGGTTGAAGCAGTCAACACTGCTGTCTACTTGCATAATAGACTTCCAACCAAGGTTGTTGAAGGCAAGACTCCTTTTGAAGCTTGGTTTGGAGCAAAGCCATTTGTAGCTCATCTCAAAGTCTTTGACTATGTATGTTATTCCTATGTGCCAGAAGCTAAAAGGGATAAACTTGATCAACGTATTGAGCCTGGAATTTTTGTTGGCTATAGCAGTGTCTCTAAAGGGTACAGAATTTTGAACCCTCTCACAAATCAAGTTTATGTGAGCAGGAATGTGAAATTTGATGAAGCCGATGTATGGGATTGGAAAAGAAACTCTGTTGCATCCACTTCTCAAGTTGAAAATGATGAAGTTGTGGAAGAACAACAGGATGTCATGAGT
Organism: Erythroxylum tenue; assembly: GCA_027568955.1. Taxonomy (NCBI): domain Eukaryota; kingdom Viridiplantae; phylum Streptophyta; class Magnoliopsida; order Malpighiales; family Erythroxylaceae; genus Erythroxylum; species Erythroxylum tenue. Next base: position 15,819,629 of record JAOSBM010000204.1, on the reverse strand, counting down.
GATGATTCTGATGAAGATGTTGCTATAAGAGGCACGAGAACACTAGATGATATTTACACTCGATGTAATGATGCAGTACATGAACCTGTAGACATCAACGAAGCCTTGAATTGTGAAAATTAGAGAGTGGAAATGGAGGAGGTGCTCAGAATGATCAACAAAAATGACACCTGGGTGTTAGTGTCAAAACCTATAGATAAGGAAGTTATAGGCCTGAAGGGATCTTTAAATTGAAACTTAATCTGGATGAGACCATCAACAAATTCAAAACATGTTTGGTTGTCAAGGGATATGCTCTGAAAAAAGGCATTGATTTTAATGAAAATTTTGCTCCTGTAGCGAGGTTTAATATAATCAGAATGCTTCTCTCCATTATAGCACACCTCAAGTGGCAAGTCTTTCAGTTGGATGCCAAGTCTACCTTTCTGAATGGCATACTTGAAGAAGAAATCTTCATAGAACAACCAGATGGATTTGAAAAGGATGCAAACAAAGTCTATTTGCCGAAGAAAGCCTTGTATGGACTCAAGTAAGCTCCAAGGGCATAGTATGCAAGAATTGATGAATACCTACTGGAATTTGGTTTCCTGAAAAGCTGCAATGAAGCTACTTTATATGTAAAAAATTCTGCAGCTGAAACTCTGGTGGTTTTTGTATATGTTGATGACCTTCTGATAACTGCAAGCAATTTAAATGCTATTGTGAAATTCAAGGCTGAAATGGAACAAGTCTTTGAGATGAATGATTTGGGAATGATGTCTTATTTTTCTGGGAATACAAGTTAGGCAACGTACTCAAGGCATTTTTGTTTCCCAAAACAAATATGCTCATGGATTGCTAAATAAATTATGTCTGGGAAAATTCAATTCAATGAGCACTCTTAGAGTTGAAGGTACAAAGCTAATTAACAATGATGGCTCAGGTCCAGCTGATGCCACATTATATAGAAGTGTAGTAGGTTCCCTGCTATATCTATCAATTACCAGACCAGACATTATGTTTGCCACAAGTCTGTTGTCTAAGTTCATGAGTTCACCAACTAAACTACATTTCAAGGCAGTCAAAAGGATCCTGAGGTACTTGCAAGGTACTGTAGACTATGGACTGCATTACAAACCTACAGGTTGTGTGAATTTAATTGGATTCACTGATAGTGATTGGGCTGGATCTATAGAAGATATGAAAAGCACTTCAGGTTAATGTTTCTCCTTTGGTTCGGCCATGATTTATTGGAGCACGAAGAAGTAAGGTTCAATTGCTTAATCTACAACTGAAGCTGAGTATATTGCTGCCTCTGCTGGTGTAAATCAATGATTGTGGTTAAGGAAAGTTCTGCTTGATTTGAATTTCAAGCAAAAGACGGCAATAGAAATATTATGTGATAACAAGTCTGCTATGGCCATGGTGAAAAATCCAGTGTTTCATGGAAAAACCAAGCATACTAAGATCAAATATCATGCAATTTGTGAAGCAGAAAAAGAAAAATAAGTCAAACTGCTGCATTGCTCCTCAGAAGATCAATTGGCAAATATCTTTACTAAGTCATTACAGAAACTTCGATTTGAACAACTCAGGGAAAAACTTGGAGTTTTCAACATCACTTGCTTCAAGGAGGAGTGTTGGAATGTAACTTGATTTAGTACTATTGTAAAGTTTAAGTTCAACTGTAATGGATTGGTTAGCTTATCTTGCATTAGGTGTGCTTTACTTGTATTAGTTGTAATGACGGTGTAGATCATGTCTGTACACTTCTGTAATCATTATATTTTTTGAATTGCAGTATGGTGTATCTTAACATATTTTTTGAATGCAATGGAAGGAACATACAGTTTTTATTTGTTCCAATTCTCATTCTTGAATTGCAAGCTCTTTACAGTACTCAAGTCTTTGCATTTCTTTACAATCTCTTCTTGAAACGTTTGTTAATCTGTCCTTTCAGAAGGAAAGAGTGGTTGATTTGCTCATTTAACCAACTTCTCAGATAATTCCATTTTAAGATTCACTTTACAGTTTGGAGTAGAAATTGCTCCTCTGTTACATTTTCCAATTTCAGAATCTTTAAATGCTTCGAGGAAAATGGGAATCTTGTGATATTAGGTACATCTTAATGCACCTGTTTTGAGCCATCCCATTGCATTGAATATTCGAACAACCCCAACTGCCATGCAATAATATTTTGGATTAGTCCCTCGTGCATATGCCAAGTGTTTATAATGGTATATGACTGACAATGTTCAAAGCTGGTTTAAAACACAACAATTAACGTAAAAACACAATAAATCAACTATTGAATGTTTCGAGTTGGACCCTTGTACACGCATCAATTGATCATGATGCTATCACGAACAGAATAATGCATCAATGATGGATTCACCAAGGAGAATGAATAGCTTGATGCATATGGAGAGGATTATGAAGCAAGCCATGCTGTAGGCTGATAATAACCAATTGCCAAACTTTTTCAACATAAAAACAGAGATCTTTATACGGGGAACGTACTTCCATTAGAAGAGATGTTGCTAACGCTTAATTTTCTCACTTGAGGCATCAGACTGAGTAGTGTTCTTGTTCCACCCCTCGCTGAAAACCAACTAACAAAACCATAGAAGTTGGCCAGTCATTAATACCGCATTAACGCAACGAGAGATCCATGCTTATAACACTGGACAGGTTCAAGTTTCTTTCAAGAATTAATGAGGCAACTACCACCAACTGGTAAACTTTCCTGATTCATATAACTGTCCTTCCTTCGGCCTTGTAATGGCTAACTACCACCAACTGGTAAACTTTCCTGATTCATATAACTGTCCTTCCTTCGGCCTTGTAATGGCGGCCC
>JAOSBM010000204.1:15802987-15814614 GCA_027568955.1 Erythroxylum tenue | reverse complement strand
CCTGGGGCGCATCACATTACGTGCTCTCTTTGGTCCCATTTGTTTACCTGGAATTATCTGCTTACTAAATCCCCCATCACATTACGTACGCATCACATTACGTGCTCTCTTTCTTATAAGCTTTATATAGAAAACTTTTAATATCTCAAGTATACGAATCATAACTTGTAGTATAAAAAGCATTGTTCCCACAAGGATCAATTAGATACTTAACAACATAAATAAAATTTTGTTTAAGGTACTAAAAGATTGATATAATTAAAATAAATTATTGAAATTGAAATAACTAATAAAAGAAAACAATTGATTAATAATTGAGCTGCCAATAAGAATGAATATGGTCAACGCTGGAAACATAAGAATTATTCTATCCTTTTTTTGTCTCCCCTTATTTATCCAATTATGTTTGATCATATACATCCTAAGGTTTTAATTACCCTCTCTCGAAATATAATCAAGTAATCCTGTTGAAATTGATAATAATAAAATTGTAACATCTCGATTCACAAAACTACTTTTAACTATTCAATTGGATTCGAGGCAATCCTAAGGATAATTAATTCACAATTAAGATCTCTCTTCAAATGTTCATTAATCTGATACCAACTCTCGTTGCGCACCTTAACACATATAACTTGATTCACTCTCTTGATTTATTATCAAGTATAAGCGTAAAAATTATCACAAAGCATTGATAGATGTATTGAATTCAACAAGAATAAGGTTAAACAAAACATATCAAGAACAATCCCTAATATAAATTTAGAAAATCATAATCATGTTTAACATCTTTGTAATCCAAATAAACAACCAAGACAATGAAATGATTGAAGAGAAAAGAAAGAAAAACTAGTTTGAGTATTGATATGGAAATCTTGAATTTTTGGAGCTTCATTTGATTTCTCCTCTTTGATCTTCTTTTAATCTGGTGGTTGCAACCTTTTTCTCCTTTTTCTTATTCTTAAATACTTCTTGAGGCTTTTAGGGTTTCCCCACTTAATTGGTTCTAAAAATAGCCATGAAACGTTAAAAGTTATAAACAAAAAAACTCGCAACCTAGAAAAGCTAAAATTTGCTGGAATTTGTTCTTTGTTAGTCACAATCATTATCTGTATTATTTCATGCTTCCAATTCTTATGTTTTCTTCAATTTCCTGTTTCCCATCAATTGCAAACACTTCAAACACCCCTTGAAATATAAAATTAAAATGAAATCCTTGCTTTAAACTAATCAAATAATTAAAACACATAGAAACACTAATAATAACACAATTTTAAGTCATAAACATATGATTATCATTAAAAAAAACTTAAAAACACACTCAAATACCTTAAAAACATACTATAATCTACACCTATTAACATCCCCACACTTAAACCTTTGCTTGTCTTGAAATAAAACTAAAACCACGCTCAAATAAAACAAATAAACATGTAATTGTGTAACTTACAATAATGATACAATGGCATCAAATCTTACGGAAATAACTTACTCCAAACATCAACCACTTTAAAAGTGCCAACATACTAACTTATTTCTTTCAATATGTGTTTCTGTTTGTCAATCAATATGTGCCAAAATAAATATAATTGAAACCTTATGTGCCTTATATGGAAGCCTGTACGTTTAGCTTTTACCAAAGTTGTCACCACTCAGCATTGAAATCGTCTTTCCTTTTCAATTTCCTAAACACATAATTATTTGAGACTCGTTTAACGAGAGTTTTATTGATCTATAAGCTTGTCTTGTTGCTAGTGGTCTAGCTATTTTTCTTGTGGGGGATACTGATACTAAGCCATGGAAATATTTACTATCCAGTTACTTAGATTTTTCTTGCATGGAAATTGGAGGGTGCATCTCTTTCGTTTTAGCTTTTCTATAAATGAAATTTTGGAATGAAGACATTCATGAACATTTTGAGAGTCCTGTTTCACATGGTTATGTAATGAGATGAAACTAAAATATGTTTGCTTCAAGTGCAATTGCTATTGTCATATAAAATGTGACAATTGTGGAACAATAGGAATTGCTCATACATCACTACAAGAAAAATGTCGTTTAGTGACGAATATTTTCGTCGATAAGTCAGGTTATCGGCGAAATTTACCGACGGATCAAGGCATCATAGAAACGGCCGCAAGTAATAATTTTCGACGAATAATAGAATATCCGTCGGTAAATGTACCGAAGGACAATTTATGTAACCGTCAGTGAATATACCGACGGTTGTTTGTGCAGTCAATCGTCGGTAAATTTTCGATGGTCAAAATTTGTCCATCAGTAGATTTACAGAAGATATTGGTTATTCTGTTGGTAAGTTTATTACATCATTACCGACGGTTATGTTTGTTCCGTCAGTGAGTATACCAACAATTATTCTATGGCAAATCATATCGGTAAAGTTAGCGTTGGAATTAGTTATTCCGTCTATTACTTAATGTCAATATTACTAACGGTTTGTTGATTTCCGTCGGTAAATAAAATTAATTTTACTGACGTACTTTTTTTCCGTAAGTAAAATTAACAAAAAAATTTAAAAATATCCTGTTATTAAATTTTATTTGATGATCTTATGGTTGATGCATAATTTAAATAGTTGTGAATTACCTGTGCATAATATTTGATTTGTTTATACATTTAATTTGTTTAAACAGAAAGTTGATTGATGATATAAAGTTAAAATTATTTCATCATAAAAACATTAAATTGCGCATAATAAGTATTTGTAATTCAAATGAAATGACTATAAGTACACTATTGATTTAGTGACTGCGGATGCTTTGATTGTTGCGATGAGGTGCTACCCCTCCCCTTCAACTCATCCATCTCATTACGAATCTGAGCTACGAACTCCATTGACTGTTGCAACTGAGTTGCTAATGTCTGCACTGTGCTTCGATGCTCATGGACTTCATTGGTTATGAATCGCCTACTAGATGTTGTTATATTGGATGTGGAGGATTGCGAATAACATGTGTTCGCAAATGAACCTAAGCCGAATATCCTTCAATGACGGTCCCTACCACCCCTGCATGAAGATAAGTTTGAGTCTCATCAACATCTTTAGACTGCTGAGACTGTCATTGAATGCTGTCTTGTATTTGGCTCTATCATAAGGCAATGTTTATATTAGTAAGTGATAATTATTAAGCATTAATATTAAACCATAAATTTCACATACATTTAGTTCTATATATTGGGTGTTGACGAAAGTCACACCATCATGCTTCTTAGTGTGAGTATGCAAAAAGAGCTGACGGGGTATAGGCCTCATGCCCATAAACTTTTCCTGCATAAGAATAAAATATTATAAGTGATCTATAATTTATAAAAATTTTGGCAAAATTTTCTCTATTTTATGATATTTACCCGCTGTTGAGCAAAGAAAATAACTCAACAATACAACCATATTTGGCACCAGACATTTATAACATTATCATTCTCCATAATACACATATTTTCATTCCAATATTCACACATTAAATTAAATTGAAATACAACAAAGTAAAAAAATTCAGAATATAAATGTAAAGTGTAGATACTTACAAGCCTCTCTACATGCTCGTGGTGGGTAATAGATCCTCCCATATGTACGGGAAGACGCTCTCCCCCTGGTCCTCCACGTCTATTGGTAAAATTACGCTCTGAAATGGACATTGCCTTAGGTGATGTCCAATACTGCTACCAACGATTCCATATTTGTTCAGAAATATAAAGTGGTCGTACACCAGCCTTGTGTATCACACCAACAAAGTCCTGATAACGTATCACTCCCATACTTTATAAATGACCACGTCAAATTCAGAATCCAAAAAAAATTCTTTCTGAAACAAAAGGAAAAACATCCGATAAATACTTATAATGTAATAATATTTATCTAATTAAAGTATAAAAATCAATTAAAAAGAAAAAATTGTGTGTACGTTAAACTCCTAATAGTAAATTTCATTTGTGGTCTGAGAGATATTCTTCCATACATAACCCTCAAGATTAATCTTCTCCTTGAATTTGGATATCATGTTTCTTGAGCATGATCTAGAAGGAATGAACCTAATATAAAAATAAATAATTTTATACCATTTTTAATTTTAAACCTATAACTTAATTATAAACATATAGTGTTTCATGTATTTTCACTTATAGATTATTGACAACTGTGATGTAAGTTCTTCTATCAAGTCCCTTAGCTCTAAGCTAGCGGTTGCCTCCTTCATCCGCATCATTTACCCCTGATATCTCTGTAGCTATAGGGGTAGTGGATGATGTAGGTATGGTGGATGGTGTAGTAGCAAGTACGGAAGGTGATGCCTCATCAGCAAGTGTAGTAGCTGGAGGGGGAGGAGGAGATTCAGTTCCAGCTGCAGAATGTGATGCTTCACTTGGACAGTAAGTAGCTTCGAATCGTTGTCTGGATCTTAGTCGCATTATATTTTGTTTTCTCTTTGGTGCCATATTTCAACCTAAAATTCATATTTGATTGAATTTTCTAGAAATATAATAATTTGAATTCAATAATTTACATAATATATTGAAAAGGAAATAATTGATTTGTTGAATATAATATTCAATTTCAAACACAAATTAATTGCTATTATCATTTAATTGTAAATCAAAATCATCTTCTTCTTTTTTGAAGAATTAGAATCAAACTCAAGCTCCTCTTCAGATCTCTAGCCATCCTCATCCTCTCTAGAAGAAATTTCAACATATTCATTAGATGGATCGTTTAAAGGTTCATTATCTTCATATGTGACAGATGCATTTATTTCATAACCATCTTCCTGAAATGCTTCACTTTCAATTCTTTATTCTCCTTTTTTTCTAAAATACCTCTAGGTTTAAATTTGCAAACGGCCAACCAATTGAACTTATCTCATCTTAAGCTAGGAAAAGGGACATAATACACTTGGATAGCTAGCATTGCTAACACGAAAGGTTCAAATAGTCTAAATATTCTTCGCTTTATGATTTCAACTAGATTGTATCGGCTATGCACTTTTGTACCAACATTTGGAGTTTGATCAAACCAGTCATACTTAAATATCACACTATTCTTTATTTGTAATGCATGATACTCAATTTCAAGTATCTCAATAATTTTACTATAGTAATCCATCAATTCTCCTTGTATGCAAACTCCACTATTTATTGTTTCCATGCTATGACTATGATATTCTGTATGATATTTGTATCCATTAACGAAATACACAAGATACAATTTAACAGTTCGCAAAGTTCCCTTCGCAAGATCACATATGAACTTGTTCTCTATTGGATTTCCTAAGGCCTACATAAAAGAAATTATCATATTAAACAGAATAATGTCATTTGAACACTTAAATCTTATAATTCAATTATTTCAATATTTGTAAGTGGAAACTTACATATTTCTCGAACCATCGAGGAAAGTGTCTTCCAACTTCTTGATTGATATCATCCTATATTTTGTTGGGCATTAGCTCGTGTAACAATTCCTCGTATAATCTAAAAATGTTATTTTGTATTTCAGTTATGAATACACTAAATTTCAAAACCCAAATAATTAATGGGCAGCTTCAATTTCTTTCTCTATTAACATTCTTCTTGTTGAACGTCCATATGTCTGTCTAGGATATGTGAAAATGGATAGGTTACCATCAGTATCACTCGTTCCTCCCCCATCATCATTACGAGGAACTTTTCTTCTCTTATGAGAGCATGCAATTCAAAATAACTTGTCCAAAGTGTAACATATTTTTGGATTGTCTTTTGTCCTCCCTTCAATGTTCATTATGGTATTGAACAAACTGTCATAAATATTTTTTTTCAATATGCATCACATCTAGAGTATGACGTATCAAATTAGTTTTCCAATATGGAAAATCCAAAAAGAAGCTTTGTTTTCTCCAACCAAAGTTTGTACTAATGCTTGTATTAACTTCATCAGCTTCAAATTCTGTAACTTTCAGCAATCTTAATTCCTTAATCTCCTACAATATCTCTTCCCCAGCTTTGTGAGGGGTAGTAGGTGTTTCTACCATCCTATTCTTAATGAACTTTTGTTTATTGCATGTAAATGGATGATCTAGGGGAAGAAATTTTCTGTGGTTGTCAAACCAACATATTTTCCCCCGTTTGTAAGATAAAATGCACCAGAATCATTGCCACAATAAAGACAAGCTAATTTCCCTGCTATGCTCCATCCAGACAACATGACATATGCCAAAAAAATCACTAATGGTCCTCATCAAAGCTGCTCTCAACACAAAATTTTGTTTCAGAGACACATCATATGTCTCAACACCATATTCCCAAAGATGCTGCAATTCAGATATCAATGGTTGTAAGAATACATCAATTTTATGCTTTGGATTTTTAGGCCCTGACATAATCACTATCAAGAACATATATGCCTCTTTCGTACACTTCCATGGAGGCAAATTAAAAGGAATAATTATGATTGGCCATGATGAATATTGTTGGCTGGATTGACCAAAAGATTGGAATCCATTCGTCGACAATCTCAACCTAACATTTTGACTTTCTGTTGCAAACTTATAATGGGTATCATTGGAATGTTTCTATGCTAGTGCATCCGATGGATGACTCATTATTCCATCTTCCTGTTCGTGTTCATTATGGCATCTCATGTGAGATGCAGTAACATCATAAGCATATAGTCTTTGAAGTCTCGGAGTTAGTGAGAAATAATACATCCACTTTTAGGGTATTAATTTCTGTTTCATAGAACGCTTTCTAGGCTTAAACCCAGATTGACCACAAAATTTGCACTCTTGTAATTCCACATCATCTCCCCAATACAACATACATGCCAATTTGCAATAATCAATCTTTTCAACAGGCAAACCAAGACCCCTAATAAGTTTCTTCATATTGTAAAAACTATCAACCTTTGTATGATCAGGAGATAATGATTCATTATACTATCCAAGAATTTTATCAAAACTAAGATCAGAAATATGCCCTTCATACTTTATATTCAATATTCGAGCAATTGAAGACAATTGAGACATTGTCTCATAATTTGGCCATAATTCTTAGTCAACTGAGTGTAGTAAGTCAAAAAACTGTTTTGCATTTGGGTTTAGCTCTTCTTCAAGATTTTATATATTTTTATTAAAGGTATAACTGGCTGCATCGTAAACCATTTACATGTAAGGATTTTCATTTGCATCCACATTATTTGTTTTAAATCCAATCCTCCCTTCAAACTCATTTAAGTTCATTGATGATTGTACTTCATTATCCCTTGAGGTGCTACAAATCAACGGTTCCCTATTTTTTGTCCATTCAAAATAATTTGGGACATACCCTTTTCTTAGCAAATGCCCATTCACTTCATCAATAGGAAGGAAACTAATGTGTTTGCACTTTTTATATGGACATCTGATCTTTGGGCCATCCACATATGCAGGTTGAGAATATGTATAATGAATAAAAGCTTCAACTTCCTCAACAAATTGAGGATTAATGAAACCATCAGGTGTTAATCATCTATGCATCTAAGATCTATCAACATTAATTATGTTTGCAAAACTGTTAATTTCAAACAGTGATTCAATAGTTAGTATCCTTCATGTTCCCCAAAGTTTACAGAACATTTAAACTTTACACAACATCCCCTAAGTATTAACCAATTGAATTAATCACCTACAATTGATTTCAAAATTATGGTACGTGGCATTGTTTACACCTGCAAATCAAGAAAACAAGTTCTTATTTTGACTCCTAGTTTTGTGAAAATTTTCACCGATAAGCCTCACGGGAGCTACATCAGGGGTTTCCAACCTATATACCGTTTTAGGGGATTATTATGGAAAGAATTGTCTTGTTTATAAAATTTATTAATTTATTATGTTAATACTAAGTTTGCGTTAATCACATCGAAGTTGAAGTATTAATCGATTGAATTAATCACCTACAATTGATTTCAAAACTATGGTACGTGGTATTATTCCACCAATAAGTCTCACGGGAGCTGCATCACAGGTTTCTAGCCTATAGACCATCCTAAGGGTTTACTATACCTCAAATCATTCATAAGATCTCAAACTCATTCCATATACAGTAAATGCTTATGTAATCATACATCTACTCATCAGTGATTCAAACATAACCCAAACATAAATAGTTAGACTATTAAAGAAGAACATAAAAAATCATCAATGACTATGCCATTGGACCTAACACACAAAAAGGAATTTTATGGTTAACTATACATGAAAACAAAAGATCATCCTTAAATGATATGTTGTACATCTTTAATTTCTCACATTTTATTTAAAAAAAATTAGATAGGAAATCCTAAAAGCTAGAATGAAGTTCCAATTGATAGAATCAAAAGCTTTGAAATAAATAATCTTCATATTGTAACTTTAGTTAAGTGTTTTCTTATAGTAGTTTATGGACTTAGATCATCTCATCATGATTTAAAAACCTAAAAATTTAACAAATCAACTCATAATCATGCTATATATTCTCATATTAGCATAAATGAGTGATACAACACCAAATATTAAGTATATGTAAAATGGCAATTTAGCAACTATAAAAATGTTAAAATGCTTCCTATATGAAGTTACTAATTGACCATATGAACCTCTAAAAATGCAATAAAATCATAGCATATATGTTTAACATTCAAACCCCTCCTATATTGATACATAAACAAAACCATAGTCCTCAATCTATAATGTCATTTGCAAGATAACTCGACCAATATCCTATATTAAAGTTCCTCAAAATCCCTAAAATCATTCATTTATCAGTCCTATCACAAAACAAGTATACGTAAAGAAAAATATAAAAAAATCCAACCAAAAATGGGGTGAGAACATGAAAAGTAAAGAGAACCTAATCAATTCAGAGAGTATCAATGAAATAACCCATTGACAAAGTCTAGAGATTTGGAACTATAATTCAAACCCATCTTATATTAATTCATTAATAAACCCAACTTTAAGAATGTAACAACCAAACACATCTAATAAGAAAATGTATTGATGTAGAGATTAACAATACTTAAAATTTATAGCTAATAATTTAGATTAACAATACATAAAATTTAGATTAACAATACTTAAAATTTAAAGTCATAATCCGAAGTTCACACCACAAACAAGTTTCGGTTGGTGCAAGCCATTTACATAAAAAATGCAGCAAGTTCAAATTGGAGGCTCAAACCACAAACAAATACTCAAATTAAACTAAGTACACAAAAACCCAGTTAATAACAAAACCCACTTATCTCAACCGACACGCAGAAGAAGTCACTGAAGTATGTGAAGGGAGAAGATGATAGAGCTAGAGTGTCCGACGGCCAAAGAAGATAATCAAAACTAAGAAAAAAAGACAATGACAATCAAAATAGTACACAAAACACAGGAACAAACAAAACTCAATGATGTAAAAAACAATCAAAGAATAAAATGTTACCTCAACCGATGATTAAAGGAAGACGACGACGATGACACGCGATGGGTGAGCAACAGCGAGAAGAAAAGGACGACCGACGATGATGACCCACGACGATGAGCGATGGCGAGGAGAAAAGATGGTGAAAACACAGAGGAGAAAATGAGAGGGGGAGGTTCGAGATGGGTTTAACCCGAACGAAAATGACGTAGTTTGGTCGATTTATTTAAAATGATCAAGCTGAAGCTAACGACAGAGTGGCCAGACCATCGGAAAATCACCAATGGAATAAATTATCGTCGATAAACCCCGATGCTTGATTATTGAACCAAGCAATTCTGCGTAAATTTATCGACGGAGTAGTTATATCGTCAGAAATTCACCGACGAAACATAGATCTGTCAGTAAATCCCGAATGTTAGTTTAATGCGACAAGCGTTCCCGCCTAATTTATCGAAGAGTATGACTATTTCATCGCCATATTCCACCGGAAAATTTGCCGAGATATTTTCCTTTACCTTTACTAACGGAAATTTTGTCCGTCGTAAATTGGAATTTTTCACGATGGTGTTACCGACGGATATTGATTTTCTATCTCTAATTAGCTACGGTATTTGTTCTGTCGGTAATTTTTCGTCGATAATTTATGATTTTCTCGTAGTGCATGGTAACTTAAGTGATTAAATTGGTTTCATCTTGTTGGAGCATACATTAGGGTTCTGTCAAGTAGACCTGTCCAAAAGCAAATCCACGAGGAACATGAAAGTGGGAGGATAATAAGCAGCCACACTATGAGATGCATCTTTATAACGAGCAAATCGACCACCAAAATTGTTAAGATAAAATGAGTAGGTGGTTTCTACAGAAAATGGGTTTTCTTGTAGGATAAAGATAAATCCAACTTAATCTCTGTGATAAAGGTTGTGTTTGTTACCTAGATAACACACAATACACTTATAATCACGAAAACCAGCAAAAAGAACAATGACCCGAGACCAGGGCCCAAACAAATTTAGGAGTGATGAATTTCAGGTCCCGTTTTTGTATTCGCAGCCTATTGAGCCTGCCTTAACAGCATTGGTGAATGTATGTGTAGTGGAGCATTTGATTGTAAATTAAGAAGAAAAGAAAGCATTTTGTGGGGTTGGTGAATTCTTTACTTTCTCAACATAAACGTGTTGGTTCAGGGACTGTTGATGATTTTACGAGTTGTAATGGTGGTTGAGAGTTGAATTTCGGAACCACATATGGATAAAGAAAGATTTGTTCTTTGGTCGTTTGAGAGATTTCTGGCTTGTGCAATAACGTTTCATTGGATTGGAAAACTATATGCTAGCTCCTTCACCATTTAGTATTTTGTTAATTATCATAGTTAACTCCAACCATTTTCTTCAAATTGCCCAACCAATTCAACTTATTAAAGCATCATCCGGAAAGTACTACTCGATCATTTTGTTTTGTCAATCGTATGCAGGCTCATCCTTCAATCACCGTTCAAGATTCACCATAGTTTAGCACTTCAAGAATGTTATTGGATAGCCATTCTTCAAATGTAGGTAACTTCTCTTACTGCAAACCTTGTACATATAACAGATCCACGAGAGGGAATATATATAGCTTAAAATAATCGTAAGCTTTCACTAAACTTGTTCGTTTAATCCCCTTTACATAATTATTTATCACTCAGTTGACCCTTTTATATATCCAAATTGATTTTATTATTAATCTAAGAAAGTTAAAAATATACCTTTCAAAATCATTAATGAAAAAATAAAAGAAAATAATTGTCAAATAGAAAAGTAAAAGACTATAAAATATAAAGATTAATTTTGAAAAGATAATCTTAAACTATTATATCTAGACTTGTCATAACATAGCAAGATATTAATTTAACGTTCATCATTACAACTCTATTTCAATTTCATAATTGAAATCTTACTAATGGAGGATTTACAGAAAGCACTTGTTGGTTGGAGTTCTTTCCCATCTAATCTTCTTTTAATGAGATGGCCTCCAGGGTTTTCTTTACCACTTATTCTCTTTTGATCATCAAGGAGATGTTTGAACATTCATCATAGCAATACTTGTTTTAGCTCCACTTAATTGCAGATTGATACATCCAACAACTCTTGCTGCAATGATTGCCAGTGAGTGATGAGACGCTTGATACAACTTATCATGCGGAAGCCTTTGAGGAAGCTGTAATCGTCGTC
>JAOSBM010000204.1:15776927-15791026 GCA_027568955.1 Erythroxylum tenue | reverse complement strand
CATTATGTATGAGTTACTTTATTAATAAAATAATAACAATTTATATAAGTTATCTTAGTTATGTAAATTAATAATACTTTATATAAGTTACGTTACGTTAGTAATATAAAGTAAAAGCAAATAGTTAACTTAAATCAATGAAATATACACCAAAATTTGGAGAAAAATGTAACTTAAAGTTAGTTTAGAGAAATCGCGACAAAGTTGTCACACCAATAGATCTTCACAATCCTCTCTTACATAATTAACTTCCTCATTATCATCATGGACGTTCATATCTCGGGCAGTAACATATTCTGACCCATACGTAAAATTCTCATCCTCATTATACATTTCCAACTCATAGTAAGGGGGGGGGGGGGGGGCTTCAACACAACATACGAATAAGATAAATAGGTTTCTCTAGAGTAAAACACTTATGTTTGCTTGCGATGCTAGGATAAAAGGCATTACATATCCTTTGAGAATCTTCGGATGAGTTTGCCTAGACCAAAAGCATGGCATGTGCGCCCTCACGTGAGTTATTAAAGAGTCATCCTTTGCTGTGTGTTTTGTATATCGTTTGAAGCTGCGTTTTGTATATCGTTTGATATTAATAATACTACAATGTTTAGGTCTTAAACTTCTGACTTGTGTTTTGATGTGTGTCTCACGTGGATTCGTCTGAAGCTAACTCATTATGTCTCCGTCTGATAGAGCCATCAAGAACTTCTCTTTCTTCGTCTCCTTCGATTCTCTGTGAGATTGTAAGAGGGTTTTTGGAGAATCTCGTGAGTTATTTCACATTCTTCCCTCCTTCTCCATGAATCCTCATGCAATCCTTCAATTCGTGACGATTTCAAAAAATCGAAACCCTAATTTTTTTCGATGTTATGAGATCGACGGGTAAGCTTTATTTTTTCCTTCAAGGTGCTTCATTTATCTATAGAAACTCTCTACAAAAAATGAATTTCTTTATTGGAACTATTTTTGTCCCAAAATCTGACGGATTCTCTTTACCTTTTATATCTTTCAGGTTGACTTCTCCACTGTTGATCTTGTCTCTGATGAAGTGGAGTCGAACATCTATGTGCTTCGACCTCTCATGCAGAACTGGGTCCTTACTTAGGTAAAGTGCACTTTGACTGTCTGTGTGTATTATTGCTTCTGTGATATGAACTTTGATTTCTGTTAATAGTCCCTTAAGCCATATTAGCTCCTTTAGGCCTTCTATAATTGCGTAGTATTCTGCTTCTGTTGTAGATAAGGACACCATTGATTATTGTTGTACTTTCCAGCTTACTGTGTTGCATGAAAATGTGAAGTAGTTGCTAATAATGATTTGTGTGTGTCCTTATCTATTGTATAGTCTGCATCTACATAGCCATTAATGCTTGTATGTTTAAGGACTTCTAGGTTAGATTTAGTAAAACATAGACCATGATTTAAGGTTCCCTTTAAGTACTTAAGTACTATTTTAAATCCTAACCAATGTTCTAGACCTAGATTAGCCTTGAATCTGCTAAGTAGACTGATTGCATGTGCTAATTCAGGTCTAGTACAAATCATAATGTACATTATGCAACCTATACCTACATCATAAGGATATTTCTGCACGTGTTTCTTTTCTACTTCTGTTGCTGGACTCTTAGCAGCTATCAGCTGTAAGTGTATGGCAATTGGAGCAGAACTAGGTTTAGCATCTTCCATGTTGAACTTGCATAGGACTTTTCTTATATAGTCCCTTTGGATCAACCATAACATTCCTTCTGCTTCATTCCTTATGATTTGCATTCCCAGTAGCTTCTTAGCTTTCCCTAGGTCTTTCATATTAAAGTTCTTTCTCAGAGCATTCTTCACTTCTTCAATTTTCTTCACTAGCTTTCCTGTGATGATTAGATCATCAACATACACTAACATATATAACACTTCCTCTTTCTCTAAGTCCTTGTAGTATAGACAGTAGTCATAGGCACTTCTTTTGAACCTCAATTCTGTCACCACTTCATGGAACTTCTTGTTCCATTGCCTAGGAGCTTGCTTTAGGCCATAGAGTGATTTTTCTAACAAGCAAACATGATCTAGTTTCTGTTTGTCTATGAAGCCTATGGGTTGCTTCATATAGATAGTTTCTTGTAGCCTTCCATACAAAAATGTTGTCTTTACATCCATCTTATGTATTTCCCAATCATTCAGAGTTGCTAGAGTCAGTATTATCCTCACTATTTTAAACTTGACCACTAGAGAGAAGATTTCCTTGTAATCTACTTGCTCCTTTTCTTTGCCTAAAGCCTTTTGCAACTAGTCTTGCCTTGTAGGTTTTAGGACCAGCTTCAATCACTCCATCCTTTAACTTGAATATCCACTTGCATTCAATCAACTTAGAGTTTGGTGGCTTAGGAACTAGCTTCCAAGTCTCATTCTTCATTAAGGAAGTGTATTCACTTAGGTAGGCCTCCTTCCACTGATCTGCATCAATTCTCTCCATAGCCTCCTCATAGGTTTCTGGTGCTCCTGATTCAACTGATTCTGCAACCAAGCAGGCATATTCAACTAGGATAGTCTCAAAATACCTTCTGTTTGGTATTACCTTCCTTGGTTACCTATCTCTGACTAGTTGATAGTCCTGTAGTGAAGTTTGAGCTTCTATTGTTCCCTCTTCTTGTTCTGTTCCCTCCTAAGAGTTAGAATTTGAGTCCAATCTTTCTTCTACTGCTTATGTTGTCTGTTCAGCAACTGTTTCTGTTTCTCCTCCTTCATATGTGGAAGGTGGGACATAGAAGGGATTCAAACTATTGTTTGATCCCAGTTGCTGTAGGACATTGTCTTGGATATGCATTCCTCCACCTTTAGGCTTCAGTAGTGAGAATTCAATTTTCCTGAACACTACATCTCTACTTATCTGAGTTTTGTGGGTTCCTGGCTATAGGATTAAGACTTTATACCCTTTAATTCCTTTTGGATATCCGAGAAACACCCCTTTGACCGCTCTAGGTTCCAATTTCCCTTCAATTTGGTGAATATAAGCACTGCATCCAAAATGTTTCAGGTGAGTCAAATTTGGTTTAAAACCAGTCCATACCTCTTCAGGAGTCTTATACTCATTTGTAGATGTTGGTAGTCTATTGGTTAGGTATGCTACTGTTCCGATTGCTTCTCCCCATAGAGCTTGAGATAGGCCTGAGGATAGCAACATGAATCTAGTCTTTTCAAGTAGGGTTCTGTTGAGTCTTTCTGCTACTCCATTCTGTTGAGGTGTAGCCTTGACAGTTCTATGCCTTTGAATTCCCTTCCTTTCACAGTATTCATCAAATTCCTTGTTACAAAACTCCAAACCATTGTCTGTTAAGCACTTCAGTTTCTTTC
The DNA here is from genome assembly GCA_027568955.1 of Erythroxylum tenue. NCBI lineage: Eukaryota > Viridiplantae > Streptophyta > Magnoliopsida > Malpighiales > Erythroxylaceae > Erythroxylum > Erythroxylum tenue. The sequence goes on along the minus strand of JAOSBM010000204.1, from coordinate 15,787,681 downwards.
CTGTTTGATTTTCCATCAAGGTGTGCCACTTCACAAATGCTTTTAGTGCTTCATCCTTAGACTTCAGGAGATAGATCCAGCATTTTCTTGATCTTTCATCAATAATTGACATGAAATACCTCTTACCTCCCATATTTTGAGTCTGTGCTGGCCCCCAAAGGTCACTATGGGCATATTCCATGCTGCTGGTGGCTCTTTTTGCAATATTTAAGAAAGAAGTTCTATGGTGTTTTCCTAGGATACACCCATCATAGAAGTCAATTTTCTTTACAGTAGTGTTTGCCAGCAGTTCCTGTTGCTCTAGGTGCTTGAGACTCTTATTCCCTGCATGTCCGAGTCTTGCATGCCATAGAATTGTTGAGTTCAGCTCCTTTTCCTCTACTATTAGGTTGATTTCTGTAGTTCCTACAACATAATGTAGGCCCCCTCTCTCAATTGCCATTATAACCACCTTACCATCCTTGATGATTTCTCTCAAACCATCCTTGGACCTTATCTTATATCCTTGCTTGGCAAAAGCACTTTCGAATAGAAGATTTCTTCTAATTCCAGGGACATATCTTACATTGCTCAATGTTCTTCTCTTTCCATCATGCAGCTTGATGGAAACATTGCCAATGTCTCTGATATCTTGCTTCCCTGCATTAGCCATCCTTACTTTGGATGACAAGTTCTCGAAAGAAGAGAACCACTCCCTGTGGGGAGTTACATGCATTGTGCTGCCTGAGTCCAGAATCCATTCTGTTGTGAACTTATCTGCTTCATCTGTCAATGGAAGAATCTCATCTCCACTGGATTCTTCAAATTTTTCAACATTTCCTGCATCTGCCTTCTCTGTTTTTTTTCCTTCTTCTTTTTCCTACAATCCCTTACAAAATAACCTACTTTATCACAGTAGAAACATTTCTTACCTTTGGCTTTATTTTTTTTCTTTTCATCATCATTCTTTTTTTGTTTGCCCTTTCCTTTAGTTTTCTGCCCAGCTTTCTTTGAGTCATTTTGTGTTGATTTGTTCTCGGTTATGTTGTCCAAGAACATTACTTATAGTTCCTTTTTAAAGTGATTATTGTTTATCACTTCCTCCATCAAAGAGTCAAGAACCCTCTTTACTATTAGAGCATCACCACTAACATGCTTAACCACTTTTCTTAATACATTGTACTCCTGTGGTAGTGACTTTAGAATCACCACTACTTGATGTTCTTCAGAGATTACCTCCCTAGTAGCTTCAAGATCTTGAATCAATTTAAAGAAATAGTCCAGGTTGTCTTCAAGAGTTACTGTTGTGTTCATCTTGAAATTTGTAAGATTGTGCAACAATGTCATCTTGTTTGGTAGGCATCTTTTTGAATAGATCTCATCTAGTTTATCCCATAAAAGTTTTGCTGTGTTGTAGTCTTTCACCTTTCTGATGACAATTGGTGAAAGATGCAACATCAGTTTACAATGTGCCAACCTTACTTTCTTCAGATTCTTCATAGGATCTGGTTCATCTTCGTAGGTTAAATCTATGGCCCCAAAGCATTCATAAGATTCAAGAAGGGTTTGCTTCTGTAATTTCCAGATTGAAAAGTCATCCTTTCTAGTGAACACTTCCATCTTTTTTTCCACCATCTTGTAGGTTCTCTGTAAAGACTTGTTCTTGAACTCTTGTCTTGATGGATTCTTTGACTTGTAAATGTGGACAGAAACTTTTGATGGCTCTGATACCAATCTGTTAGGATCTTTATGTGATTTCTGAACTATATTTAGAACTGATGATGTTTTTATCTTGGACTTCTGTTTTGCAGAAATGGAGAGATTGCAGAAAGTAAAGATGACACACAATTTACTTGGTTCGATAGCATAAAGCTATCTATGTCCAAGAGTCAACCTCACACCGAATTTACTAATATCAAGGAAGAAGAAGATACAAGAGATTAGGTGTTGTTTGGAACACCTGCAAGAGTTTCCTTACAAACTCACTAGTACTCTTTTGATAAGCACTCTAGCACTCTCTCAGCCTTTCTTTTTCTCTCTTAAATTACAGAATAGAAAGAAAGTAGTAGCTTGTAAAATGTTGATTGTATCCGATGCTTTGAACTGTTTCTTTTTATAGACAGAGAATGGAGTTGCTCTTCGGATGAGTTTGCATAGACCAGATGCATGGCATGTGCCCCCTCACGTGAGTTATTAACTTTGTTGTGTGTTTTGTATATCGTCTGAAGTTGCGTTTTATATATCGTCTGATATTAGTAATACAACAGTGTTTAGGTCTTAAGCTTCTGACTTGTGTTTTGATGTGTGTCTCACGTGGATTCGTCTGAAGCTAACTCATTATGTCTCTGTTTGATATACCATCGAGAACTTCTCTTTCTTCCTCTCCTTCGATTCTCTGCCTATGTCTTTTGTCTGATGAGATTGTGAGAGAGTTTTTGGAGAATCTCGTGAGTTATTTCACACTTTATTTACCTAGATATGAAGCGATGACGATGAGATTTACGAAGCGAAGACAATGAAGAGGAAAGAGTAAAGGGAAGAGAGCTTTTTAAGTTTAAAATTTTTATTTCAAATGTTTACGGTTTCAACCAGTTCACTGATAAACCGGCCAGTTTTTATACTTAGAAGTTATTAAATAAAACTGAACCGAACAACCAGTCGGTCCATACTATTTCTGATCGAACCAGCCAGTTTAGTTTGGTTTTTAAAATACTGATTATAAGTGATGCAAGATTTCCAAAGACTAGCTTGTACTTGCCATTTATTCTCTTTTACTACCGAACGAGACCTAAAAGATATCAACTGCAGTAATGATAGATTCAATTATGACACTCTAGACGATCCACTTCTCCTTCATTACGACTAATATTTAGTGGTTGGTTATGAACGACGGCTATAGAGTTACTGGATTAGGCTTTCTGCTAAAGTTTACCTTAAACTCTATTCATTTCCATAATTCCAGAATTTGAGTCATGAAAATCTTTTTTTTTTCCCACCAGCCATCCGTCGCCAACAAACCATGGTAGTGGCCTGCATTCGAGAAAATTTTTTTGTTTGATTACCTTAATTTCCTCGACACCACGTACTACAACTCTGGTTGGCATGTAAAACATAAGCAAATATGTCGTGTTTTGTATGGAAGATGCTCGTAAAAGTCTCTTTCCTGCCGCCAACTTTGAACACATTCGATTTTAAGATAACTGGAATTTTAAGGCAAAAGAGACTTGCTTCCGTTACAATTCAGAACATACTATTTTGCTAATTTGAGAAATATTCATGTGGAAGATTAAGCAATTCTTACTATGGTTCTTGACAATACATCAGAGCAGAAGCCGGAAATTGTTTTATGAAGAATTGTTCAAGATTCTTTCCGTGATTATCAGACACATGATCAATTCAAACAAGCAATTATACAGGTATATAAGATCATCAATATATTGTGTAGGACCAGGACCTTTCAGTGAGTTCTGAATCTCCAATATTTTCCAGGATACTGTAACGGTGTTTATGAGATTGAGGTAATGGATGCCTTGGCTTAAACCACCATTTGCCGATCGAACTGCGCTAGAAATATTCTACAGGATTTTAATGTTCTTTAACTACCTTTTATATTCTTCGCCATGTCACGGTAATTTACGGTGCTCAAGGTTTTTTACTGACAAGATCAAAACTTGTCTATCTAATTGACAAGTCACCATTAACTGTTTTTTGTTACTACAGAACATGAATTTCATGCATCATTTTAAGAATGTTATTTGTTATTTGTTTTTGTCTCATTTAATATCTTCAAATATACGTATTTACACAAAGAGAGAGGGATTATGTGAAGTGGAAGCAAATAAGTTGGATTCGTTACGGAACAAACCCTTTCTTTTTTTTCTCTGGCCATGTATTGGAGTTCTCTATGTGATACAAAACATGATGATTACCTTGCGAGTGAAGAGACCGTGCAATGGAAAAAATAAATATCATGGAGTCAAAAAAAAGAGACGGTCGCCTATGTCAGCACTTCTTTTGTTTCATGTCTCTCTCCAAACCGTTTTCCTACTCAGACCCCTCAACCAACTCTCTCTCTTCCCTATATTCTAAGCAAACCCCACAACCATCACAATCATCATCATCATCATTCCCGCTCTTTGAAGCCTTCTCCAATGTCTCTCTCTCTCTCTGCCTCCCTCTTTGTCAGTACTCCTCTCTCATGTCTTATGTCATTCTATAAAGTCCTAACTATTCTACATCTGACCAGTTGGGGATGAGATATAGACAGTAAAAAAAAAAAAGAATCTAATAAACCTCATGAGGAAGCCAGCTGATCAGGCCTCTGCAGGGAAGAATAACAAGCTCAGAAAAGGGTTGTGGTCACCGGAGGAAGATGACAAACTCGCGAACTATATGCTAAACAATGGACAAGGTTGTTGGAGTGATGTTGCCAGAAATGCTGGGCTGCAGAGATGTGGAAAAAGTTGTCGGCTCCGTTGGATCAATTACTTGAGGCCTGACCTTAAGAGAGGTGCATTTTCACCACAAGAGGAAGAGCTCATCATCCAGTTGCATTCCCTCCTTGGCAACAGGTACTTCAATTCAAAGCATTAAAGTTTCCTTTCAACGTCTACGAATCTTCTTGTTGTTGATCTTACTGCAGTTTACAGGTGGATCGTGCGAGTCACCGTTTTCGTCTTGTTAGGATCTGAAACTTTCTCCATAGATGCTATTGTCTAGTCATAAACAGAAGTCATGCATGATCGTTTTAATTGCAGTTGTTTTATTAACAATGAACAGTTTCTACAAAGGTTAAGAAAGAAGTATCTTGATTCCATTCCAATAGCAACAGCTTTTTACCAGGAAATTTTTAATAAATTTGGTTTACCACTATCAAAAGTGGATTAGATAGTTTTCAACGGGTCACTGATCAAGATGAGAAAGGGCATAACGTAAGTTTGAAGGTAATGAGGATAATGAAACTGAAAACACTATGGTATTAATTTTAAAGAGATGACCAATGTAGAATATTTCTAAACTTCAGATAAATCTAACCCTGATTACTCAAATTCATAGCTCAGAAAATGTTAACTTGATTGACATGAAAAAATATTTCTTTTCTAAAATCTCAATTAATTGAAAAAAAAAAACAATGTTTATGCATAGGCGAGTCATTGTCGACCTATCATGGGGAAGTGGACATTTACAGGTCGTATTAATCTGCTCTAGCTCTTTCATTCCTTCATGTTGGTACGATAGTCAAAGATAGATAAGCTAATCGATAGGGACATTAGTGCCTTAGAGTTGAAGACACCCCAATCCTATACATTACTGTTATCTGATCCACGCATATATATATGAAAACCAGTAATAATTTATAGGAATATGAAGCATATGCATATATTTCTTTTTTCATTTTTAGTTTTTCATCTTCCACATGCAAATCATGCTTGAATTAATGAAGAAATGAATTATTGATTCAAGTCTCTGTCGTGATTTAAAGGTGGTCACAAATCGCGGCTCGCTTGCCAGGACGTACAGACAATGAGATTAAAAACTTTTGGAACTCAACCATAAAGAAAAGACTGAAGAGCTTGTCCTCTACAGCCACCCCAAAAACAAGTGATTGCTCCTTGGAGCCAAGCAAGGTCGACGTCACAGGAGGATCCTTGTCCATACAAGAGCAAGCTATTAGGCCTCTATACACTGACAGCTCATTCTCCTCATCAACATCAGCGACTTCCATGGAAGCCATGCTTATGAATCACATCATGATGAATCCTTTATCTATGCTTGATCATCACGGCTTAAACATATATAGTACAACAACGAGCATATATCTCAATAACAGTGCAACCCCATTTACGCCTCAAATCTGGAGTTGTCGTGACGATTTATTCAGTGATCATAATAATCAGGGGGTCTTTGGTGAGCTTCATATTCCTCCGTTGGACGAAAACGTTTTTAGAACTGAGAAGAAATATAATCACAGCAGCATCACAAGTAGTTGCTACAACAACAACTTCAATGACGACAATAAGGCAGGTAACCTCGATGTTCGGGTTGGAAATTTGTGGCAAGGGGGAGAATTGAAAGTGGAAGACTCGGACTGGGAAGAGCTTACGATGAAAGATGTTGTACTCGAATTTTCAAGTTGACCAGTGATTGTTCTCAACATACACAACTTCTTAAATCGTCCTCATAGAAAAGTACTACAGGTACCGCGGTACCGATTCTTGCAGATAAAAATGATGCTCGAGTTTACCAGTCTACATGCAGCTCCATTCCTCAAGTCCCTGAAAGCAACTTTCTTCATGTATAGCTTAATTAGATGAGAGATGGAATACACATAAAAAAACCTGCGGGGTTAATAAATAGAGTACATGTAATTGATGACCAAGATGTACTCTACCTTATGTGAAGCTATCAATTTTGTTATTTTCCAAAATTTAGAAAAAAAAACATATATTGGGTTAGCCACAATAATCATACGTGCAAATATACACATAAGTAAAATTGGAAAGGAATATCAAGAGCATTATGCTCTCTGCGAGATCCATGTACAAAAGACCATAGGCGTGATTGTTCTTAGCAGTCTTCCATAAAGATGGAGGGATTTATCTTTCACAACCCTCTCTTCCAACCAAAGCAGGTTTCTCTGCAAGATAATTAATTGATTCCCCTTTCTCCTAATGGAGTTTAATTATTTAAATTAGACGTCTACCCGAAGAACAATCATCATTTTGCATCGGGCTATATATAGTCAGCTTGCTTTCAGTGTACATATTGGGTCACTCAATTATCATATTAGTCAGTTATAGCCTAAATGGGATTCCCTTCTATAAGTAATCATGACAACCTAACCTTTCTAAGTTGCTAAATGTCTAAATATAGCAACATTAGAATCAATATATGTACGTATATAATTTTACATTTTTCCTTTGGCATTAATGAAGTTCACATTGGAGAATGAATAATATGTATTCCTTTTTCAATGCTATTGAGCTTAAAACACTTAAATTATAATTTAAGGTAATAGAGGTCACTAATATGTATAATTTAGTCGAAAAGAAAACAATGGGACCATTTTCACTTGAACGTATGGCATATAAAGAAAGATTGGTTTACAAATCATTTCACTTTAGATACTTTTAACATTCCACAACTAACATTGCATGCATTACTCATTAAGTTCCTCTTTTTTAATTAATCTATGAAGCTAACCAAGAGACCCCAAAAGGCACATAGGGAAAGTACTGTTGGAATTATGCCCATGACCCAATTGTTATGTGATAGATTGAACACCTTAGTTCTGTTATTATTAATTTTGATTAATAACATGGCAAATGATTATTTATCATATTATGTTTATTGATTTTATTCTAATCATTTTTTTCTATCAACTTGTAGCCTAAGAATCAGTAAGAGATTGAAGAAGGGAGAAGTTAAGCTACAAGTTGGGAATGAAGCAAGTGTTGTTACCTTAGCTGTGGGAACTATTTCTCCTAAGTTTGTTTTGAACATTGTTTCCATTTCGTCATTAGACAAGTGTGGATTTCATACAATCTTTAAGGATAACCAATGTAATATTTTTCATGGTAATGAATTATATGTAAGTGGTTATTTACAATATGGTCTTTATGTCTTACCTAAAATAATTGTTTATCCAATTATGAATGTTTCTCGTAAAAAAAAAAAGGAAGAGAGAATCATGCAAATCAAACTTACCTTTGACATTGTAGACTTGGTCATATTGGTGAGAAAAGAGTAAACAAGTTGCACAAGGAAGGATGCCTTGGTCAATATGATTATGAATAATATGAAACTTGTGAATCTTGTCTCAAAGGCAAAAACCAAATCTCCTTTTACTATAACTAAAGAGAGAGTTAGTAAACGCTTAGGACTCATACATACTGATGTATGTGAGCCTATGAAAGTTCAGGATATTCTTATTTTATCACCTTCACTAATGATATGTCAAGATATGGATTTGTGTATCTTATGAAACATAAGTCTGAATCATTTGAAATGTTCAAACGATTTCATAGTGAAGTTGAAAAGTAAACTGGTAAGAGTATAAAGGTACTAAGATCTGACCGTGGCGATGAGTATCTTAGTGATGATTTTGTTGATTATCTAAGGCAAGATGGAATCTTATCTCAGTGGACTTCTCTAGGAACACCACAACACAATGGTGTTTCATAAAGAAAAAATCGAACCTTATTAGATATGGTGAGATCCATAATGGGGTTCACTGATCTTCCTATCTTCCTATGGGATATGCTTTAGAAACCGCTGCCTATTTATTAAACAAAGTTCTCACTAAAGCAGTCACTAAAACTCCATATGAGATGTGAAAAGGACATAAGCCTAACCTAAAATATTTGAAAGTTTGGGGTTGTCCAGCTTATGTCAAGAGATTGATGTCAAATAAGCTTGAAGCAAGGTCTAACAAGTGTAGATTTGTTGGCTATCTCAAGGAAACTATGGGATACTATTTCTATCACCCTTTTGAACACAAAGTGTTTGTGGCCAGAAATGCAACCTTTTTAGAAAGGGAGTTCCTTAATGGAGGAACTCATGGTGTAGAAATAGATCATGATGAAATTCAAGATTCTGACAAATCAACATAAGCTCAAGAGCATCAGATGCATGTTGAGCGGCCTTTACTTGATGTCTTAAAATTAACACATAGGGTACTAGCCTCAATATTTGAGGAGAATGGACCGGTTAATGAACCTGTCCAAAAACCAGTGCAAGAACAAGATCAAGTAGAGGAAGAACCTATTGAACATGAGCCTCTTAGAAGGTCTACTAGAGATCGTCGTACACCAGATAGATTAAACTTAATGATGCAAGGTGACAAGGATAATCATATTGATGATGACCCTAAGACTTATGCAGAGGCTATGGCAAGTCCAGATCGTGAGAAGTGGTTTAAGGCTATGGAATCCGAGTTAGAATCCATGAGAATCAAGAAAGTATGGACTTTGGTTGATCCCTCAAATGATATAAAACCCATAGGATGTAAATGGGTATTTAAGAAAAAAAATTAGAATAGACGGGAAGGATGAAACCTATAAAGTCTGTCTTGTTGGTAAGGGATATAATCAAAAGGAAGGTATTGATTATGATGAAACTTTTTTCCCTATGGCAATGCTCAAATCTATTTGGATACTACTTGCTATAGCTGTATATTATGATTTTGAGATATAGCAAATGGATGTGAAAATAACGTTTCTTAACGGAGAGCTCAAGGAAGATGTCTATATGACTCAACCTAAAGGTTTCACATTGTCATCTGCTCCTAATAAAATATGTAAGCTACAAAGATCCATTTATGGATTGAAGCAAGCTTCACGAAGTTGGAATATTCACTTCAATTTAACAATTGCAAAGTTTGATTTTGTTAGATGCGAAGAAGAGTCATGTGTGTACAAGAAGGTTAGTGGGAGCATAGTTGTTTTCCTAATGTTGTATGTAGATGACATATTGCTAATTGGAAATAATGTACAAGTCATGCAAAAGACAAAGATTTGGCTATCTGAACAGTTCTCCATGAAGGATTTGGGAGAAATAGCTTACATTCTTGGAATCAAGATCTATAGAGATAGATCAAGGAAGCTGCAAGGGCTCTCCCAATCCATGTACATTGATACTATGTTAAAAAGGTATCACATGGAAAATTCCAGAAAAGGTTATTTACCAATAGGCACTGAAATTTCTCTTAGTAGGGAGGATTGTCCTAAAGCCCTAGAAGAAAGAGAGCACATAAGTAAGGTCTCATATGCCAGTGCAGTAGGAGCTATAATGTATACCATGACATGTACAAGACCTGATGTAGCCTACGCGCTAGGAATAGCGAGCAGGTATCAAGGCAACCCAGGTGAGGAACATTGGAAAGTACTTAAAACCATCCTTAAGTACTTAAGAATAACTAAGGATCAATTCCTCATATACGGAAATTATGAATTAAAGCTAATAGGCTATATTGATGCTAGCTTTGCATCAGATACAGATGATAGCAAATCTACCTCTGGTTATATTTTCACCCTGAATGGAGGAGCAGTGAGTTAGAAAAGTTCCAAGCAAGATACTGTAGTTAATTCAATTATTGAAGCAGAATACATAGCTGCACATGATGCAGCTAAGGAAACTGTTTGGATGAAAAAGTTCTTAACTGAACTTGGTGTGGTTCCTTCGATAAAGGAAGTTGTTCTTTTATTGTGTGACAATATCGGTGCTATTTCACAAGCTAAGGAACCAAGGTCACACCAAAGATCCAAACAAGTTCTATGAAAGTTTCATCTAATTAGAGAAATTGTTGAGCGTGAGGACATTCAAATTCAAAAGGTTGAAGGAAAGGAGAATGTTGCAAGGCGCTTGGATCAAAGGAGTTTGATAAGCACAAGTGGAAGATAGGATTGAAGTTCATGACTGATTGGGTCTAGGTCAAGTGAGGGATTATTGGAATTATGCTCATGACCCAATCGTCATGTAATAGATTGAATACCTTAGTTTTATGATTATTAATTTTGATTAATAATATGGCAAATGATTATATTATCATATTATGTTTATTGATTTTATTATAATATGATAAGTCCTTGATTAAATTTATACACTTGCCATCATAATGGAGATTATGATAATGAGAGCAAGTCAAGTCTTTAGGGTTTAATCTAAAAGTGTTCTTGATCATAGGATCATCAAATAAAGATTTTAATGACCCAGTTAGATCATTATGTATGTAATAGTATCTATTGAATGGATATTAGTAGATCTCATTTACTATG
>JAOSBM010000204.1:15766521-15776827 GCA_027568955.1 Erythroxylum tenue | reverse complement strand
TGGGGCGGGTACGGGGGATGGCATACCCGCCCCATACCCGCCCCGTTGCCATCCCTCCGATGGAATCCAATGCATTATTTGTCATGTATTGGTTCATGCCATGATTGCAAATTGGATGGAGAGTCTGGATTACTTGAGCTATCAATATCATTTTGATATGTCTTTTATCCCTTATTGTGACTGAGCTCACATGTGTGAAGTTTGTGGAAGAATTGATTTAACTCATCTTCATTAGGACTATAATTATCATCAATAGGGTTTTGAGCATCCTGAAAGACTGAGTCAAAAGGTTGAGAAGGTCCTGCAAAGTCTAAAACTGATTCTTTTGTGTCATATTGAGGGATATTGGGACTAGGTATTTTAACATTTGGTGCTTCTGGTTCTCCAGGAACAAATTCACCTAGATAAGGTCCAATAGAGGAGGAAATGATCGGTGTATCAGGAAAATGATTCATCTCTTTGAGAAAATCTCTAAGAGATCGGAGCACATTGTCTTGATATCATGGACAATATAATGAAGTATGATAAAAATGGACACAGTGTTCAGTGTAAAGGGCTCCAGTATAGGTTTCACGATATGGACGATGAAGGATGAAGAAATAATGAGTAGATTGTCATTTAGCAAAAGCTTTCCATAGACGATGTTGTGAAATAACCATAGAACATTGTTGTTTCCATTGAGCTAGTGGTTAAAACCACTCAACAAATGTCCATAACAAAGACCTTTCATTGTTTATATCACAGAGATGTTAGTAAAGTTGAAGAGGGGATAGAGTGACGGCACAAGCATAGAGGATAGAACGCACCCAAAGATATCATAATGTGTTTTCAAAAAGAGGGTCATAAAGAAAAATCACTTTAAGGTAAGGTGCTTTGAGGTTGAACACTGTGAGACTACTAAGAGAGTTAGTTTCACTGAGAAAATGATGCAAATAATAAATCAAACTCATGCGAGCAAGTGAGGCAACTTCAAAAACATTAGTAGGTGTACTAGTAATGGGAGGAAAGTATTTCTTTGTGATAACAGAAAGAGTTTGATGAGCCATAAGAACTTGATAATCAAAGACTTTAAAAGATAAAAAGTTTGAGAAGAAGACACCTAGCTGAAGAGGAAGAAGATATTTATAATGAGAAAAAGGAAAGAAAATATCTAGAGACTAGGGTGGATTCTGCTTGAGCAATTTGGATAAGCATGAAGTGTAAGCTGCCACGTATGGTATGAACTCACGAATGTAATTAACAATCTTGAGGAATTGATGTATTTGTTTCACAATGAGATTTTCATTAGGAAAGTGTAACAGCTCTTGTGCAATATGTGGACCAGGTTGGTAGAATCCATCTTTGAAATGCATACCCAGAAATTCAATCTCCTTTATACCAATAATGATTTTAGAGGATTTACCCAAAAAATAATGCTTTTAGAGGTTGAAATCATGATGCCATACTGTTTAGTAAGATCAAAGAATTACTGAAGTAAGGCTTGATGTTCTTCATGGGTCTTTGAGAACAGGAAAATATCATCAATGTAGATGATTGCACTATTGAGGATTGGCTTATAAATCTTGGTCATGGTTCTTTGAAATAGTGATGGGGAAACTTTAAGCCCAAATGGCATAACAGTCTATTGGTATTGTGCATTGAGAATGTAGAATGCAGTTTTGTATTACTTAGTTGGGTGAACACTGAATTGTCAAAATCCTACTTTAAGATCAAACTTGGAAAGCATAACAGCTTCTTTTAAAAATAGTACTTGAGTACTGATCTTAGGGAGAGGAAACTTGTCATCTTGCAATAATGCATTCAGAGGTTTGTAATCAATCATCAATCTCTTTTTACCACACTTTTTCTTTGAACGTTTGTTCACATAGAAAGCTTAGCAAGCCCAATCTGACTTTGTGGACTCAATGAGTCCTTACTTCAGAAGGATAGCACATTAGACTTGTACGAGTTTGAGGTCATCAGGGTTCATCCCTAGATGTGTAGCTTTTGTAGGATTTATATCCTCATTCTTTTTGAAAGGTAGACTTATGAAAAAGTCAACATTTTTTAAAAGAGGATATGGATGAGAAAACTGTGCATGTGATTGAGGACAGTAGTCTAACAGTTTATCTTGCAATAAGGTATATGGTGTATGAACTTGAGAAAGCTCAAACACATCTTTCACTTCAGTATAGGGACTGTAAAATGATCGATACCTGAGGCCTGTGGGTAGTATTTGTAAAGGTGAGGCTTTGTTGTATACATTCATACCAATGAGAATATCTGGGCCAGGTAGATTACTGCCAAGCACTTTAGTCCAAACTGTACAATGTGGAAAGAATCATATTATGATCTTTCTCTTTGTAATTAGCCTGATCTTGAATGAATTGCCATCTGCAGTAGTAAAGTACTCATCATGTGAGGTCCATGCTTTAGAACGTAAAATTTTGGGCTTCATTATCATATGACTAGATCCAGTATCCATAAATCCAGTACCTTTGATGGGGTGATAGTAATTTTCTCGTTTGAAGAGTTGGATCTGGACATATAGTCATTGGACTGGAGTACGGTCTAATTTCATATGTTGTAGTATGTATAAAGAATCATCCCCTAGAGAAATAGAGGATTCATCATCAGAGGTTGTAACAGGAACAACAAACTTAATGTCTCCACCTTCAGTGGATTGTTCCTCAATAAGATGTTCAAAGTTATTAGAAGAATGAATAGGCAAAATTGATTGCATGTGCTTCAATAACTTGACATCTTTCTTGCTTTTGTGAGGACAGGTTCCTGCAAAGTGTCCTGATTGTCCACAAAGACAACATCGATCAGCTTTCTAAGAATGATGGGATTTCTTCTTGAAGAATCGAACAAATTTTTGTTTTATTCCATCTTTTCTTATATAATTTTTCCTGAAGGGATTGTAACCTTCCATTTGTCTGCAGAACTTTCGTTGATGATAGACATGATTGTGATGAGATTTCTTCTTGTTGTTACGATTATAATTCTTTTTATCTTTGCACTTAATTTGAAGATAAGGCTTCTTACAATTGGACCACCTTTAATGATGTTCTTGAATAAGGCATATTGATCACAAAGCTTATCAAAAGAGGCTAAAGCAAGCTGGTAGATTTCTTCAAAAGATATATTAGTAATATCCTTTGTAAAGAAACAATGGTCCGTTGTAGTTCTGGTTGTAGTTGATCTGGAAGGGATGAGATAAAATTATATCGAAGATTAGCATCATTCCATCCATTCAAAAGATAATACCTTTTCATCATACATTTAAACTGCTTTTGTAAATCTCACTTGTCAAGTGAACGACATTTCATTGCAAAATACTTTTGACGGATCTGTTTATCTATAAACTGAAAGTCACTAATGAATTCCTTATGAATTATTCCAAGAAGAGCTCCAGCTATAATGACTTGGATATACTGAAGTCTTCGATAGTGGTTAATACTTTGCCACCATTCTCCCAAAGGATCAATGAAATGAGAAATAAACTCAAACAAAATACATATAAAGGATTATTCGGTCGAGTCATTTGAAGATCTATCCATACACCGAATTCATTTAAGTGATCTCTCCATTTCTTTGGGGGGAAGATCATCAAAAGTAAACCAAGGTCTGAAAGGCTATGGTGCTGGTGCAAGTCTAAAAGGTTGAGTACCTGTAGATTCTGCTTCACTTATATCTAGTTCAGCTTCAGTAGGTTCAGGCATAGTTATCAGAACTTGTGTTATGTCTGATATATCAGCTAGCTGGGCTGAGGAATCAGAAGATGGTTCAGAGATCTGTTCAGATGATGACTCAGGAATTGTTGCAAAGACTTCAGATGTTAGGGCAGAGGCTTCAGAACAAGCTTCTAAATTATCTAATTGAGCAGGGGAATATTCTGCAGCAGGTGTAGGTGCCAGAGTTGCTATGAACTCTGTTAGAGGCATTTTATCCTTCCCAATAGAGGTGGAAGGTTGAGACTTTGGTGGAGAAGTAAGAGGTGTATGAATCTATAACGATTTACTACACTGGTTAACTAGTTCAAGTTTAGTATATGAAGGTGATGGCTTTGGCTTTGATTTTTTTTATTTTTCTTGAGCTACCTGAGGATGGATATATTGTCTGATCAAAGGATAGTTGAACTTGAAGACCTTTGAATAGTCAGCTTCTTTTGAGTACGTTTGATACAGAGGAAGAGTATATACTGGTTTTATATTTGGAAATACTGAAGAAGATGAGCCATATACATTCTTAAACTGTGCATATTGCATATCAGCTTCTATTTGTTGCACGATTCCTTGTATGTTCCTAAGTTCTCTAGTTTTGACGTCAAAGTTAGGTCCAAAATACTGTGTAGCAATGTAATATCGAAGATCAACGTCAAGTTGCTAGATCTGAGCTTTGTATGAGTGATATAATTGTTGGATCTGCTTAGAGACGGTGTCAACTTTATGTTGAGTAGCATGAGTCTGTTGACTAATTCCATCTAGCTTGGAATCAACTCTTCTAAAGACCTTGTTCTGTGCTACTACATTTGATGTCTTCCAGTTAAGAATTTCATCAGAAGGAATTGAGACAAGTGTTCCTTGTGAAGTGATTCCTGTGGCTCAAATATAAGGGCTAGAGATAACCCTAGTTATTTCATCTGTACTCCTATGTAGAGAAGGAAACTCTTCTTCATATGGCTTAACCATCATACAAGGTATAGGAGTAGGAGTAATGATATGAATTGCTGGCTTAAGTTGATAGGTAGAAGATTTCAACATCCCACGAAAGATCTAGGTCTGAATCTTTCTGTGGGTAGACTACTAGATTTGTTGGAATTATCTTGATTTGAATCATCCTTATGTGGATGATACTGTTGAGAAGGCATACAACGAGTTTTAGACTTTTTCTGTCTCCTTTTTCGTCTGGCATACTGCTCATCATCATTATCACTGTCTGACTCAAGGTTAAGATAGACTTTACAGTCAGGTTCGCATATAGATGGGTCAACATCCCATATAAAGTGTCCACGATGACGGCTTACATAAACTGAATCTCCATTAGATTTAAAATAATAGACAGGAGGGCTAGATTTACCTTCTATATGAGAAAATACGAGCTGGATCATAAATATAGCACCAAATGTAGAAGGTCCAAATGGACCTTTATTGGGCTTTGCATAAATGGACTTCACTGTTCCATCTTTTAATGTCTTTAGAATCGAAGGAGTGGTTGTATGAAAAGAGTGTCGATGAGGCACATGGTACACCTTTTAATAATTGGTGATCCATTCAGTAGGCATCAACTTTTTAAGCTCCATAGTTAGTAATTGCTTTTTTAAAGAAATTATAATCTATTAATAATTTAATTTTTATACTTTCATTAAAAATGATATATCTATCAACATTAAGGATAAAAAATTTATGCATAAAAATAAAATAAAATATTTTATAGTTAATAATCCATTGATTCCAACTCCACAACTCATGCAAATTAAGTCTATAAAGATTTCTACTGTTGCAACTTACAGGGTGTTTAGTTGACTGGAATAACCATTTCACTCCTGATCTATTTTTAGTAATAGATTATTCCTTTGTTTAGTTGAAGAAAACATACATAATATATAATCCAATAATTTACTTATTTCTTGAGTTTGGGAAATAAGTAAAATCATCACCTCCCTTTTCTTTATCTATTCCAAGTCTATTCTAAGTGGTTGGAAATAAAATTGAAGATATGTTGGACAAAAATATCCTTAAGGAATCCATATAATTATTTGATATTTTTGTTAGTTATTCTTTTGTCATTCCAAATTTATATTTTCAAACCAAACATTGGCATTACATCATCATTAGAAATTCTTAGGAAGGATAAAATACATTTAACCCCCTATGTTTTGTCCCTTGGTATGTTATGCCCCCCTTCTATTTTAAAAATGGACTTATTATCCCTTTGACCACTAGTCAAAGGAGTTTAGAATTCAAAAAGACTTTTTAACCCCTGTATTATAATGACATCACCACAATTGTACATATTGTATTTTTTTGGACAAAAAGCCCTTTTAGCCTTTTGTTGACTAAAATATAGTAAACCCTATATTTTTTGCTTTTATTTCATTATGCTCTCTATTTAAAAAATAAAAATCATTTTAAGCATGGATTACATTTGACTATTAATAAATAAAAAAGGAAAAATTAAAAAAAATATAACTGTTTTCATAATTGTACTTCATGACCGTTAATTTCTAGAAAGATTTTAAAAAAGAAATTTTATTTATGAAACAAAATTAAAAAATAAATTATTAACAATAATAAAATAAAATATCACCATTTTATGTTTCCCTTTTGTTATATAAAACTATAAATTATCTTCTTTAGCCTCTTTTTTGGTTTTCTAAGTCATTTCCTTACCCACCAACTCTCTCTCGCCCACTATTTGTTTCTCACTCCTCTTTTTTCTCTCTCTACCTTCCATCGGAAAACTCCTTTGCTTTGTCGAAAAACCGGTTCCAATTCTTGCGATGTCTCTCCCTTTCCTGACAGAAAACAACCTACTTTCTTTAAATTGAGGTTCCTCCTGCTCGTTCAGCTACGTTTTTAAGACCGTAATCGATGACGGTTTCAAATCTCCTCACTCAGCTCTGTGTCTCCATGTTTTGCGCGTTTTATGAGAATGTGGGTTGTTTGATTCCTGTTTAGTACATTGCTTTGAAGTTTAACTGCTGAAGATTATGATCTAGGCTTCGAGTTTTGGGTTTTTCAATCTTTCTCATTCGAGTTGTAGGTTTTTTATTTTTTTGGTGAAGTAATGGTGAGAAGGTAACCTACAAACAAAAATTTGTAATTTTTTTCATCAATTAATAGTTAGAAAATACAATTTGGAAAAAAAATTGGACAATTAATTTTCTTTCTTTTTTCTTAATTTTTTTCATAAATAAATTTTTTCTTTTTTAATTTTTTCCATAAATTAACGTCATGAAGTACAATTGTGAAGGCAATGGTATTTTTAGTAATTTTTTCTTTTTATTTATTAACGTCAAAATATAATTCATGCTTAAAATAATTTTTATTTTTAAAATAGAAAGCATAATGAAATAAAGCAAAAAAAATGTAAAAATGTACGAATTTAATGTATTTTAGTCAACAAAAGGCTAAAAGGGTTGATGTTATTATAATACAAGGGTAAAAAAGTCTTTTTCAATTCTAAACTCCTTTAACTGATAGTTAAAGGAGATAACAAGTCTATTTTTAAAATAGAGGGAGACATAAAGTACCAAACGATAAAACACAGGGGGTTAAATGTATTTTAGCCTCTTAGGAATAAAAGAAATTAAATAATACTCGTTTCATTTCATCTATTATATTTCTAAAGAATCATCATTCTATTCCTTATCTATTCCAGCAGGTAAACTAAACACCTTGTAAAAGAAGTTACATTAATGACTTTAGGGTGCCGGTTTAATTTAAAATGCATCATGCTATTTGGATGCACCCATTTATTAACAGAGAGTTGTCTATTCTATTTGGAGGGGGCCCCCCTTCTTACGTTTATGTATCTATGATTATCTTGCTCAAACAAATATGCTAAGGCAACTACGCCCAAAAATTTTTCTGACTTCTAACTGCAACATTAAATAAACAATCCACCCACCTCTAGGATCTATTTATTCCCACAGCGTAATGATTCTTCTACTATGAATAGGCTTCTTTTAGAAATTGCCAGATATTACTTATGGCTTTCTATAGGACAGAGTCACTATCCTTTGTTATATTTTGTTTTGAGAAAATATGATCTTATATGCTAACTTCAAGAGCTTTAGGTAAATCTTTGGTGGCACAATAGATTCAATGTACATAATTATCTGATTAATTTCATCATCAAACTTCAAATACTATGGAGCATATTAGCAAATTATGTTGTGTATACCGGATAGATATTAATCGAGATTGTGCAAGAGTAAGATTATGTGATAATAACTCTACTTTTTTAATAATAAAAATATTATTTTTATATATAACTGGTAGCATATAATAATAATAATAATAATAATAAACGACCGATCGGCCTGTAACCGGAGGGAGTCGTCAAACCCAACACTTGCCTAATTTAGGTTTCTGCTTTCAGGTCCTCACGTGTCTGTCGTCGTACTGTTACCGTTATCCTGATGTCCATTTTGCTGCTTTCTCACTCTACGCACTTTTGCACGTGCATTTTCGTGTGGCTATTTCCGCAGGAACATTTCTGTCTTTTCACTTCCCTCAACTCTTCACCAACACATTCCCTTCACTTTCACTAAGTACTCTTTTACAAGTTCGGATCCTTTATCTAAGATTACTCTATCTTATTCTGTCTAAGGTTAAAACGACGCGATTTTTGTTAAAAATTTAAGAGAAGTCTGGACTCAAAGCCGACTTCTGGATTTTAGAAACCTCCAAGCCGCCTACAACCATGACCAGTGGATTTTTCTGTAAAACGTTAACTATTCCATTTCCACTTCTACTTATACATTATTTATTTATATAATATATTTAGTAGATTATTTATTTATTTATTTTTCATTTATGTACATAATTAATTATTTGTCTTTATTCTAAAAATGCCTTAATTTTTGTTTGTTTGTTTAATTCTTTTTATCTTGATGATGAGTATAAACATATATTTTTATCCTTATTATTATTAAGAACAAAATTAATAATAATAAGGAATTTAATAATATTATTTAATATAACTAATAAAAATTAAATAATAATAAGAATAATAGTAAGTACAAAATTTATATTTATCATAATTTAAAACAATTAGATTAATAAGAATAATTAAAGAAACATAATTATTATTATTATTATAAATTATGATAATTATAAGGATTATAAAATTATAAAAATAATAATAATTCTAAAATAACTTATAAAATAAAAATTATAAGGAATTTAATAATAATAATAATAATAATAATAATAATTGTTAACAGTAAGTCGAAGATTAATAATAATAATAAATAAGAATAAGAATATTTATATTTCTTTAGCATATTTTATCCATTTATTATTATTACTATTATTATTATTATTATTATTATTATTATTGATTTAGGCATTTTGACAAAATTGTCTTCATGAAAGTTGTAGATATTTCTTTTAGCTTTCCATTGATATAAAGTATGAAATTTTTGGACATTGGAGTTGAGAGATATGATATTTAGAAATCTGTAATGCTGCATAGGAGGGACATTCGGGACAACTACTTCATTCTGAAATTTTGACCCTTATAGAGACAGAAATTGTTTCTAAGTTCTTCATAAAAGTTGTAGATTTAGAAGTCTTCTTTAAAACGGTTTTTGAATAACCTTAATCTGATATTTTTAGTGAAAGTTATGTCCATTTTACTAAACAGGTGTGAAGAAGGAAAAAAAAAGGAGGAGGAGGCACGATCGTCGCGATCGCAATCGCAACGCAGGTCCTCCTCCCAGCTGAACATGTTTTACTATTTTGGACATAACTTTGTCATCCGACCTCTAAATGACCTGATTTTTGAAGCGTTAGATTTATAACACATTCCTATATATCTCCATAAAAATTGATAGCTTTTGGTTTTGACTTGAAAAATATTAATCGAATCAAAGTAAGGGTATCAGTTGGAAGAGCATGAACTGGATATTTTACTGAACATGTTCCAGTTTTTAGATGATATCTTGATCTGTAGGATTCCAAATAAGATGAATTTTAATTTGGAGTAAACTAGAGATATAGGCTTACAAAGTGTCTCAAGAAGTCAAATTTTGATTCTTTCTCTAAGATATTGAATTTCTGGATGGAAATTGTACATAGTACACTGATATTGAATGTGAACAACCCAATAATGTTGGAGGTATATTTTCCAAATTACTGAACCAAATTGAGTAATTTTGGTGTCAATGGAAAGATAAGACATAGAGGAACAATTTTATAGGAAAGAGCATGAACAAATTACATCAATTACATCAATTTCACTCTCTAATTGAATGTGAATAGTAGACTTGAAAGTGTGACTTAGAAAAAATCTAAAGTGAGTCATGAGAAAGGAATACAGATTTTAATAGTTTAGTGAGGCATAAGGGGGCGCCACAATCGTGACTTCCCTTGTTTTCCAGCAGAGTTGCGATCATGCTGAGCCAAGATCCCGGCATTCCACGTGCTTAATTAGCACGATCGCGGCCTCGTATGTATATTTTCTTCCTTTATTATTATTATTATTATTATTATTATTATTATTATTATTATTATTATTATTATTTCCTTTTTTAATTTTTTAATTATATTTATTATTATCTAATAGTTTACTTAAATGGGGGGGGGGGGGGTTG
>JAOSBM010000204.1:15750282-15764857 GCA_027568955.1 Erythroxylum tenue | reverse complement strand
ATACTTTCTTGATATACTGCGCAGATACATTTAAATGTTTGTATATATATGGCATTTTGTTGGAGACATTTTGTACCAATTGGCATCTTGGGTGGATGCTTAGGTCATTTTGTTTGGAATTGCACAAATAGACTACCATTTTGTGTGCATTTTCTTATGACACATTTTGTTTAGGTCATCGAGGTATGGATATCTTGCATATATGATATCGGTACTCCTATCGGGTCTGATTTCTATATTGTTGAGGTACTTGTAAACTCATTTTGGACTTATGATTGAGAGATTGTTGACTCTACTTTGACATCTTATTGTGACCACATATTGTTATATTAATCTGGGGATTTGTTCTATTGTTTATTGATGTTAGTTATGCTGTCCAAGTGGGAGAATGATCGAATTTTATCATTATTTTGTGGACTAGCATAATAAACATAATTTTGTACAAACCCCGATTAATTTGATGTCAAGATAATTGGGCTTGTTAATTCTCTCTTTAATGTGTCATTGGGCCTGTGTTCATGGGCTTGCTATGATGGGTAGGCTTGACCCATGTATTGTAAAGCATAGGAGGCCCTACTGCTAGTCAACCTTTAAATACAGTCGCCCCATTGAGAATTGTATATGTGTTTTTGCTAATCAGGTTTGGAATAGCAGTAGTAAATCCTCTAAGTCTCGATCACGTCGTTTCACGGAAAACAACAATAAATTCAATATTTCCTCAATTTCTAGGTATTTGTCCTTCCAACTATTGAATACAGTATGTTGCAATTATAGGGTTAATTGATTGTGTTGATTAATTATACAAGTAATCTGTAATTTCGTGTATAAAATTCTTTCATATGTGCAACGTTCTCACCTGAATCCCTGATGTCGCTGCTACCATTGTATCCATAAGAGTGATCGGGATTCCAGTGGAGTTACTTCTGCCATTGTATCAATGACATACTAGTAAACAGAGCCAATAACCCAAATTAATGTGTTTGCTTAATATCATTAGTAAATACCTATATAAATAAATATGTATGTAACATTATTAAATATCCTATATATATATATATATAATGACTGAAACTAAATGTGTGTGTGTGTGTGTGTGTGACATTAGTAAATATCCTTTAGTAAATAGATGTCTGAAACTATAACAACAATTTTATATGTTGCACATAGAAGACATTATTGCAAACATTTTTTAAAATTCCTTTTCCTTTTCTTATATGTAGCAACAAATTATTATTATTGTTGCCTTTTAATATTATTAAAAGCAATACTTTAAAAAATGTTGAGTTATATTAATTTTTAGTAATACATTTTTTGAATTGTTACAAATATTTCGTCGCCTAAAGCTCCTTTTGGTGTAATGTTAGCAATTAACATCATATCTGGGAGTATGGTATAACGTGCACGAGGTGTTTATTACTTCCCAAGTAACATAATTGTTCTGTTATGTTTGTTATTGATGATGAGTTTTTAGTTTTAACAATAAGCACAAAGTGTAGTTGTAGCTAGCACTGGCAAGTACAGATCGATCCCACGAAGATTAAAATTACTAGTATTTACTATCTTTTTTATTATCTAATACAACAAATTATGGTGTTTATGATTAATTAGATTCAAAATAAAAACCATAAATTGAAAATCAATATGCTAACTAACTAAAAAGAAGATTAGATTGAGAAACAGTCAAAGAACACAGTGATACTTAAACTTCGAATCCCCCTAGGACTTCTCATATAATCATAATTTCACTACTTGGATTAGTCTATAGTTATTAGACCATGAAAATTTCCCAATTATACAATTATCTTTTTCAATACTATTAACATCTAATTCTCAGTTGATCAATTGAAATCGCTTTCCTGTTAAAATCCCTAAAATTGTTTTAATCGATTTATGAATTTCACTATTAGGTTTAATCCTAATTTAAATGATTTATGTCGTCCTATCTCTAGGTTTGCATAAAAATCTTTTCAATTATGGTAGATCTATCCATACATTTGATTTCTCAATCTCAATGACATAAAATCATACATAAATCAATATGCTAGAAATACTAATTCAAGAATAATTAAGAACACATAATTAAATTTCATTAAAACTAAAGAATGAATTAAATTAAAACAATACAACGCCTCTCCTGAATTTCATCTAATCTAAGTACAAACAAAGGTTTAGTTCATAATTATAGAAAATATCAAAACTAAAGGAAAACCAAAAAATTAAAACAAGGATGAAATCTCTTTTAAGTTTTATGAAATCCACTTTAGATTGATGGTAATCCGCTCCAAATATGTTTTCTTGTTTGTTCTTCTTTCTTTCTATTATCCTAGGCCATCAATTTTTGTTTTCTTGAGCCCCTCTCTAGCCTCCCCATTTTTCTCTTGGTTTTGCCCTTTCATAGCTTGAAAATTAGGATTTATAGAGTGGACACGATCACTTATATGATCGTATGTATTACCGTGTACCTCAATCTTACTTCAATTATCCGAAAATTGCACAGAAACACGATTCCAAAAAGTTACATGGTCTACGATACCGTCATGTCCATCCATATGGCCATGTCCCTCAAGGATAGTCTCAATCTTTCAATTTTTTATCTCGATTCCATCCAATTTATGCTCTTTTCGACCTTTGAAGACAACTAAGACCTAAAAATAAAATAAAAACAAATTAAGCACCAAAAAGAATTAAAAACTTTCAAATAAACAAACTAAATACATCAGATATGAAATTATAAATATGGTCTATTAAGTATTTATCAGTGATACAAAAATCACATTTCAAGGATTCAATACAAGTTAAAGATTTAAAGAAAACATTAAAAAATAATTTATAATATTTCAAACAATTTTACATTTATTATTACCATTGTGGTGTGTGTAAATTCTTAAAGATGTAATCCCAAAACCTTTTTAAATTTAATTTAATAGTATAATGTAAGATATATTATACCGAGTGAATGATATCATTTTAGAAGAAATAGATATGAAATTTTAAAATGACAAAACTTTAGGGTTAAAATTTGAAATTATAATAAAATATAAATTAGGACACCGAGATGCATAAATATGATAATCATGCATAATTGGTCAAATAAATAATACAATCTCTTTATAATTATCATAAGGATAAAATCATAATCTAATTTTAACTAAACAAATCATATAAGACTTAAAAATTTCTAAGTCTTAACTTAATTTTAATTTTTTCTGATCAAAATAAAATAGTCTAGTATCCTCTAATTAGAATAAAATAATTTGATACCTATAAAAAGTGTGAATTTTTTAAATAAAATTCTTTAATAATTCTTATTTGAGAGTTCAATTTAACTTGAGTTAATTATCATTTTTGTTTTATAGTTCTCATCAAAAACAAGAAAATTAGTTACAAATTCAACTACTAAAAACTATTTTTTTTGAGGGAACTACTAAAAACTATTAAAAATTCAAAATTATAATTCGAGTCATGAGAGGATTAAACTCATCTACTTTATATTACACGTGACGTGAATAGGTTAATTTCTTGTGGAAGAATAATGTTTATATTACATTACTGAAATAAAAAGCAAAACGTCAGAATTTGATAAATATGGATATTAACGAAAATTTTGTTTATTTTAAGATTGCGCTGTCCGGTGCCCACCCCATAAATAACAAGAATCATTATTGTTAATTACTCTTGATCGTCCCTTCAAAGTTTGTTTTCTCTTCCCAGGTGGAGCTTGTTTTTTTCCCCTCTTATGCAATTCCATTGCCGGCAGCATTCACCACCGTCGCTTCCGTCGTCATGCCAACTACAACCACATCCTCCGCCCTCTCACAGCAGCGCCCGACGGATCTTGTGAGCCGACTGTCGTCTCCTGAACCTGAAGTCAAGCTCAAGGCCCTTAGAGAGGTCAAGAATCAGATCATCGGCAATCGCACCAAGAAATTTTCCTTCCTCGAACTTGGCGCCATTCCGGCCGTCGCTTCCGTCCTCTCCGCCACCTTAGCCGAAGCCGATGCTCGATTCGCTGGCGGAGACGATATCAGCATCGCCAATAAGTACACCAGCAACGTTCTCGTCCAATCCGCCGCCGCACTTGGCAGCTTCGCTTGCGGCTTCGACGCCGGCGTCCGAGCAGTTCTTGACGCCGGAGCTTTCTCCCACCTAATTCGCTTGCTTTCGGTTCCCGATTACAAAGTAACTGCAATTCGCTTACTTAGCGTTTGGATTTGAATTTTAAAATACTTGAAACAGAAGTTAAAATTAGAGTGTAGAGGTTATGTTGGATTTGATTGTTTGTTTAAAGATTGCTGTTTGGCAGCTGATAAATTGATACGGAAATTGAAGGAAAAGATTTGGACATGTTTTTTCTTTTAATGTGTTATGTGACTATTAATGGCGTCGCTTTGTCTGGTGTTCAGGTGGCAGATGCTGGTGCTCGTTCCTTGAGGATGATTTATCAATCTAAAAACGCACCAAAGTTTGAATTTCTTAAAGAGAAAAACATGGAATTTCTTCTTTCCTTATTGAACAGTGAAAGCGAAAATATAACAGGTCTAGGTGCAAGTATCATTGCGCATTCGTGTACCACAAATGAGGAGCAGAGAGCTTTGTGTGATGCAGGGGTTCTTAAGAAGCTTGTTAGCCTCCTGGAAGGATCTCTTAGTCAACGAGATGCAAGTTTAGAGTCTCTTGCTGCAGTTTTTAAGAACAACCCTAATGTCATATCGGAGTTTGTGAGATTAGAAAGGGGAAGGGCGCTGAGTTCCATTATTGAATTAACTAAAGATAGATATCCACGCACAAGGTTGCTTGCATGCGTGTGCTTGATAGTTCTGAGGAATACCTCCCCTCAACATTTGCAAGATTTAGGAATCAAAACTGGAATGGTAGATCTTTTACTTGAGCTTCTTGATGATCCTGGTCAAGTCGGAGATGAAGCATCCTTTGTTTTTTCTAGCTTAATTGCAGAAAAGGAGGATCTTCAGAAACTAGCTTTTGAGGCAAATGCTCTTGATAAATTATGCAACCATTTTCAGAAAGGTCAATTGCATCCCAAACGTTTACAAGGTGTTTTGCTGGCATTGGCTGATCTATGCTCAAAGTTGGAGACCTGCAGATCTAAATTTCTATCGTTGCAGGTCTTTGTTTAATATATAGTTCTTTATTAGCAATCCTTTCTATCCTATCCACAGTTGATTTTGCATGCTTCTTGAATTCAACCTGATTGATTTTAGGTTTATATCATTTACCGTTGTATGTCTAATATATATTTTCAATGCATAAATTGTTCCAATTGATTAATTCACTGGAAAGTTAATATACGAGAAAGTAAAGGCAATCAATTACTATAATTGCAAAAATCACTCAGTATGGCTGATTTATGAAATCTTTACTGTTAATTTATAGTCACTTTATAGTCCTAGAGCAGTGACTGGAGAAAATGTTGCTTATTTCTATGTGAAAGTACATTTGCTATAATATCATTTAGATTTAACTAGCAAATAAGTAGAGTTTGAATGTGCTTAAGAATGAAGACTGTTTCTTGGAGGTCTGAGCTCTTTATCTTTGAAATTTTTAGTTTGTATCTCTAGTTTTTGAGAAGAACACCTTTGTGAACTTATACTAACACCTTCCACCATGATGCCATAGTTCCTTAATTGATTTTACTGGGGCCAAAAGAATAGATGGTCAGGTCCTGGGACATAACGATCATTTTTCCCTAATTTGAGAATTAACTTTGATATTATGCTACTTGAAATACAGCATAAAAAATTGCATTCTTGGTATTAAAGGGAATAGATGATGGACCAACGATGTAATTAAAGATGTGAGGATAAGTAAAAAGTACTTTATCAGCTTCCAACTTCTGATAGAAGCTCATAAATTTATAGGGTTTGAAATTGGTGGCTGATGCATTGACACATGACAGTGTTGATGTGCGCACTGCATCTTGTATTTGCTTAAGAAGTGTCACTCGCTCAATCAAGGTTTGTGATACAACAATTCCTAAATTTTGAATTAGCATGCCATATGCCTATACTTTAACAGTTTTACTGATACTTGTTAAATTAGAACTTGTGTGCAGGCTATTTTATGAACGAAAAGCTAATAATTCCTTTGATCCAGATGTTGGATGATTCTTCGGTTTCCATACAAGTATGTGTTTCAATTCAATTTTTTGGTGATAGTTACTAGGTTGAATTCCTCAAACAAAAAGTTTTTAACTCGAGGAGGGTGATTAAAATTGAACAAATATAGTAGAAAAAATAATTTTCATTTTTTTTTATTTTCCTTTTGACGTTTGTTTGTTCCATGCTTGATTATGTCTTACAAAATATTCTACAATTTCCTTTTATCCAGGTTGCAGCTCTGGGAACTATTAGCAATATATTGATCGATTTTACAACACGTAAATCAACTTTTGTCCAATATGGAGGTGTTAAGCATCTTGCTCAGCTTTCAAAATCAATGGATTCAGTGGTCAGGTTAAATGCACTGTGGGCTTTGAGGAACATGGTTTTCCTGGCAGATGAAAAATGTAAAGAAGGGATTTTTCTGGAGCTCACTGCTTCCTTGTTAGCTAGCCTTATATGTGGTACTTATTATTTCTTGATCCGATAGTTATGCATATAATCTATATTCAATCATAAACCAATGCCAGTTCACATTTGAACTGTAGACACTGAGCCTTCTGTTCAAGAGCAAGCATTGGCGCTTGTTAGGAACCTTGTTGATGGATGTATAAACTCTGTTGAATATGTGTTTTCTGAAGATGGTATTATATTAGATGCTGTTGGAAGGCAATTACAGAGAACTTCAAAAGCTGAAATTGGAATACAGGTTGGACTTCTGCTTTGTGCTTGCTTTTTTATGGAATGGTTTAATTATTCGGCTTAATTTGGTTGGAAAATCCTTGAAGCTTGCAAGAAATCCTTAATGGTGGTAGTTTTTTTCTTCAAGTCCATAGTTGTGAATTTGAGGAGCATGTTTAATAGTTCAGTGTTACTTTCTTCAAAAAAAAAAAAAAGTTTAATAGTTCAGAACCAATTTCCTTGTCATTCTGCAGTTGAAAACTGTGCTGCCAGGTTGGCTTGGGTGCTTTTTATATACCTCTTCAACTTCTGAGATGTCAAACAATCATTTCTTATGCAGGGAATGTATGTGTTAACCAATGTTGCAAGTGGAAATGAGTTCCACAAGGATGCTGTTATGGACTGTCTTCTTGCCCAAGCAAATGATGGAACCCAGTCTTTTATTATCAAGTTCTTGGAGAGCCATGACAGCAGGTTACGTGCAGCTGCTGTCTGGGTTGTGGTAAACCTCACAGCCCCATCTTGTCCTGGTGCAGTTGCTCGATTTGTAAAACTTCAAAATGCTGGCATAGTGTCTCAAGTAACAAGCATGGTCAATGATTCATTCCTAGACGTCAAGGTTACTACTTTACGTCTCATTTTGGCTGTCTTTTAAAGCAGTCCCAGTGTTTGCTAAACCATTTTTGTGCTCTTTTTTTGTGCAGCTTCGTGTTAAAATGGTACTCAATCAGTCGTATGATTTTCGATGATTACGTCATATGGTTATATTTTGTTAATCCTCTGAGCTAGTGGAGGAAAGAGCTTATCATTTTTGATCTTGACGTTATTTTGTAAGATAGGTTCAGCATTTTTGGAGAAGATGTGCTTCAGCTAAGCTCTTGGTCAGGTAAATTTTGGTCTAGAAGTAGGCCTCGAGGAACTGTGTTTTTTGCTGTAAAAACTGAGCATCTTCCAGCCCTTGTTGTATTTCATTGTTGAAGTGGAAAATTATCTTCTATTTATTGGATATGTGTGATCCTAGTTGGGTTAACATCCACCTTTTGATAAAAATCTCGCGATTGTCTATCTCGCTCAGAAAGAGTTACAATTTGACTTACAGAAAATGGTTGGAGTTGCTTAATTACTTGTAATAATGTTTACTAAGTGCGACTCGCGCAACATTTTCTTCAGTGTTCTGTTCGCTAGGAAATGATGCTGGTATAAAAATGCAAACTTCAATCGTTCAATTAATCCGAGTTCCATTGAAGTTGCATTATGGAAACAGGTATTACTATTTAATCAAGTCATTCCTTTTCTTTTTCCCCTTTTGTTGGCAATTTTGGATTTTCAGTTAGTGCAGTTTGTATATTCTTGTACGTCCGATCAGATTACCATCAAGGTCTCCTGTGTTCTAGAGATACTGTACTAATTCTTTAAGTTCAACCATGCAAATTTCTGGAATGAATCTTGTACAATTCCATGTGATTTCTGAAATGCTCTACCATTCCCCATTCTTCTCATGTCGCATGGGTGAACTATTCCATTTGATGAGGCTATTATGTGATAGACCAACAGTTAGGTTGAAGAATCCGTAGGAATCTGATATTCATGGCTGAAATGATAACAATGTTTAACATAAGCAATAGAAATTTTCCTGAATTTCTTGTTCTCTAGAGCACTATGGGATAATCATATCCATACGATGCAAGGTCTCCGAAATAATCTTGTCTTGAACACAAGCTCCTTGTGTGATATGTGTTAAACGCGGTATCAATTGAAGTTCCAATGGCAGTGAGTTTTGGTTTCAATTTTGGACGATTGATGGCATTTATCCAGGAGATCGACAGGGCCTAGTATTTAGTTAAATTTTATGCTAAGTATAAAGAAGGCGTTGATGTCCAGGAAGGGATGTTTAAGGACAAAGGCTTGGGTGAACAGAGTGAAGAGTTGGATCTTGTTTTACTCTTTATATTTGGTAGTAATCATTATTGTATTTATATTACGTTCTGATGAATTCTCATATCTTGTGGAGTTTCCAGAAAATCATTTAATAAATCATACCATATGGAGCCTGAACCCTGAAAATAAACTAAGCACAATTCCATTTAGATTCTTGTCATAAAACTTTGCGACACATTCGAAATTAGTTAACTTCTATGTACATCGATCCAACTGAAAAAATAAGAAATATCCGGTTCTTGTAACCAGACCGATTGGCGCTAAACCAGAGACCTCCGAACACAAGTCCAATGGTAAAGAGTTGGGTGGGGCAAGTGAATCTAGCAATTCTTCAGCCAATTTTCTCTGTGTTGGTGTCATCTGAAGGCCATATCACAGTCTCCATGAGCCGTTCGCGCATCAATTCCAAGTTTTCATTGGAAATTTCGTTGTATATTTCAGCGTGATTACATTTC
This sequence comes from Erythroxylum tenue, assembly GCA_027568955.1. Classification (NCBI taxonomy): domain Eukaryota; kingdom Viridiplantae; phylum Streptophyta; class Magnoliopsida; order Malpighiales; family Erythroxylaceae; genus Erythroxylum; species Erythroxylum tenue. Next base: position 15,755,667 of record JAOSBM010000204.1, on the reverse strand, counting down.
TACATGAAAGAAGTAAGCTTTTGTCACTTGTTCGTATATGTTTGACATCATATCATAGAGCGCAAAAAACAGTTTTTTTACCTTACCTTTACCCATTTTCCATACAGATGAAGCCGAGTAATCATCACTCTTTCAGCAAGGCCTTGCTTCTCCTGTCATTAGTAAATATGCAGAAAAGAAGCTAAAGCTTACTTATTTCACTGGATTTTGAATTCAGTGCGAGTGTGTCAGAACAGAACACAAACCTTGACGAGGATGCGTAAGAAACGTTTGCCATCTCCAGGATTATTGGAAGCAACAAAACTGCCAAAACGTGAAGATATGGGAAAACATCATCCAGGTAACTAAATCACATCAACACGTCATATGAAAACGCGTAATCAAGTGATAAGCGTTGGTCAGAACGAGAGACTTACTCATAGAACCACCTATACTGCGTTGGATTCATCTCATAGAGCTGGTTGAGAACAGTCCTGACAGCTTTGTACGTGAAATAGTTGAGCATTTGCTGCAGCCAGGAACATCTTGGTCAATCAGATGGATTCCAAGCTCATTGCCATTAAACATCAAAATTAATTGAAGCAGGTTATGCTATAAGTTTCACGCCTTACTGTCTTAACATCCTCGAAACTATCTTCATATTGCCCGGCCACTTCGTTGACTACCACAAGTCTCCTATCTTTCCGCTGCTTCCTCCAACAGTTGCTTATAGTATCCGATATCGGTCCCGAAGGTAGCCTGCAGTCCTGCCATGAATCCACAAAAGAACTCCGTAATATCCGATATTGCTTCCTCTTCATCGAATTCCTCGGCAAAACCAAGTCTCCGCTGTTCTTGTGACTAATATTAGTCGTTGGTAGTGCGTCCAAACACAAGCAAGGAGTAGTATGCGAGTCCACCATGGATGAACCTACCACATACATAGCTACCACCATTCTTCTTCCCAGGAATGATTGTAACTTAAAAAATATCAAAAGCCCAGATCAGAGTTGCAACTTTTTCAAGTTGGGAGATGTACTTTTAAGGAAAAAAGAGATACCCAGTAAAAATTGATGGATAACAAAAAGCGGGAATTCTTCAACTGTTAGTCAAAGGTTCACGAAGCTTGAAAGCTGGAGGCTTGAAGAAACAGAGTTTGGAGAGAAGGAACAAGAAAGTGCTAGGAAAGAGAGATTTTTTGATAGGTGTACCGATCCTAACCAGACAATATTTTTTGAGGTCCAAAATTCTCTATGGCTTATTTAGGAGACAAAATCAAAACTTCTCTTTTACTAGACTTTCTGATGCCGTCCTTTGAATATCTAAAGAGTGTCAATGCTCTGAGCAAAGCACCTGGACGGTTTCTGCAGATTGGTGGCTTTGTTGCTACGTATTAGAATCTGTAGAATCTTTGTATGTTTTCATGTGAGCGTGTCAATTCTACCATATTGCAGCAACCTTAGCCCCACGCGCTTGATTCTATCGTCAAACTTGATATTTTCTTCTGCCAGCAAATATAGGATAAATTAGGGGTGAGGAATGAGCATTTTGGCCTATTTTTAATTAAAATATTTTTTAGTTATGAATTAAACTATATAATGTACAATTTCAAATCAAACGAAATGAATTTAAGTGTTTTAGATTCATTAATATTTTGTTAAAAATAAGTAAAAGATTATACGCCACCAGCCCTTTAATTTTTTTTAATAAAATAATATTTAGTAAATAAAAATTAGTGCTTAGAAAATATAATAATTATAATCATATTAGTTTATAATTCTTAAACTATATTTAATCATTTCATTAAATAGATATATTAAGTATGATATAAACATTATGATATTTAACAAGATAAATTTGTTGGTTTTATACAATAATAAATATATTGGATATAATAATAAAAATTATTTATATTAAAGTACAGGTTTATAAAAATAAAATACTTTGTATTATACTAAAAATAATAATTATTTATTTTAAATAATTATAATGAGATTAAAAATAATATTTTAAGAATGACAAACAAAAAAAATAATTTTCAATATTCTCATACCATGTAAAACTTAGGGACCGTTTGGTTGCACATCTATTTTTCTGTTGTAGTTTTTAGAGTTTAGTTTTTATACCATGCAAAACTTAGGGACTGTTTGGTTGCAATTATGTTTTTCTATTGTAGTTTTTGATTTTTGGTTTTCATACCATGTAAAACTTAGGGGCTGTTTGATTGAACTTCTATTTTTTTGTTGTGATTTTTGATTTATGTTTTTGTTTTAAAAAAACAAAATCTTATTTGGTTGAGATTTGTAATATAAATATTGAAAAATAAGAAACTCTTTGGTTGAGCTTTGTAATAAAAATAAAAACAAAAATATGTTTGATTTTATCATCCTATTTCTATTTTTATAATTATACTCTTATGTTAATAATTTTAGTATAATACATTATATTTTTAAATTAATTAATTATCATTATAACTAAAATTAAAATATATGAAATTAAACATAATTAAAAATTACATATTAATTGTATATAATAAAATTTTATAAATTACAAAATTATATTAGGTCATTGTAATCAATAAAAGATATCCGTCATATTATAATTCTTGAAAACATAATAGTATTATCATTTACAAAAAGAAACATAAATTAAGTAGAAATAATATAATTACTCCACATTTGTCTAGCAATTTTATCTCACTTCAAGACATATCTCGAAATTATGTTGGAGTGATATTATACTCTACTTGAGAACTTGCATCTTCATTTTCACTTTTTCTAATTTGTTCTTCATTTTCAGCACAATTGTCAAATAATTCATCGCTTTGGCCATATATTTCAATATAATTGTATATAACACAACAAGCAATAACGATGCGTTTTTGTTTATTCATATCATTACTCGACATGTTTTTAAGTATAGGGAATCTTGTTTTTAGAATGCCAAAACAACTTTCAATAATGTTTCTTAATAAAAAATGCTTGTAGTTAAACAATTCCCGTGGACCCTGAGGTCTTCCTCTGCCTTTATAACTCGCAAATGATATATTTCACCTCGATGTGGTGAAAGAAATCTAAGCATATTAGTGTAGCTTGAATCAACCAAATAGTAATTACCTAACATATAAAAAACATAATATTAACAAAAAGATATTAAAAATGAATCATAATTACTATGTTTATTTAAAATAATATAATACCTTGTGGAGGCGTAGGAAACTGATTCCTTGGATTTATCACTGTTTCTAAAAGAACTCAAGAGTCATTTGCAGTACCTTCCCATTAAGACATTACATACATAAAATGCATGTTAAATGAGCAATAGCACATAATATTTTGGGTTGGATTAATTCTTTTGCCCTTCTACGATATTTGTTCATTGGTCGGAACATATGCATCAATATATGTACCATCTATTGCTCCTATACAATCCTAGAAATTAAAATATATATTAAAATAATTATTAATCATAAGGACATAATTACAATAGTAATTAAATATATGAATGTACCTGAAAAATATAAAAAGAATTTTGAATTATTTTGAATATCAGGAGGTGTATTATTAAAAGATGGTAGAGTAATGTCTCTTTTTGCAAGAAAATTAATTGCATATAAGACTTTACGAAAGTACATCAAAATTGTCTAGGTCGAATGTTGAAAGCATTCTGCATTGAGTTTAGTTGTCTCATTATGCCTTATAGTCATCAAGACAATTGCTACTTATTCCTCCACATTGAACTGACTTGTTGCCTTTAAGTCTTCTAAAATCTTTAACTCATCACATAAGACAATTGCTACTTGTTCCTCCACATTCAAATGACTTGTTGCCTTTAAGTCTTCTAAAATCTTTAACTCATCACATAAGTTCAAGAAGATTATCTTTTTCATTCTTAAGTTTGCATAAATCCTTGTAGTATTCCCATTCAAAAGTTCTAATATCCTATTGGTAGAATAGAAGTTATACGTGAATGCTTTTGTAAATGAAAATATTTGTTCTTCCCCATCCATAGAAATAATGATTACCTTCTTCCGTTCATCATCATAATCTGATTTGAAATCTAATAAGAAATCTATGTATGTACAATGTCAACATTAAATAATTAATAAAACAATCAATCAAAAGGTTTAATCAAATATAAACAAAATGTTCATACATAATATAGAATTAACATTAAGTCAAAAATTCATACAAAACACAAACTTAAAATGTTTAAACTGTGGAATAATGTTTAATATAAAAGTGCCAAAATAATAAGAATTTGATATGCAATAATATGAAAATATAACTAAAGAGACATAATCCAATCCAGCTTCCATGTATCTATCATCTTCATAAAAAATCCCTATAAAGTGGAAAATCATGTAAAGTCTTCATAGAACACCCAATTCATCTAAGGAATTTAGACATTCCATTATTATGTTAGACTCTTAAAATCTATTCTTTGTAGTAAATGATGTTTCACTTAGTTTTTTCTTAAGTAAATCATTCTTCCTTTTTGATTGTTCACCAAGTATAAGCAAGATCTCTTGTACAATGTTAGAATGTGTCTTCTTTGCCTTATTCGTAGGATATTTCTTTCTCTTAAATGGAGAAATTATATCTTGATCTTCTTTTTCATTATACGAGTAATCTTCATCAACGTCATTTCCATGTTCCTCTTTTGTACTATTCAATGGAGATTTAGTTGATGGATGTGCATGCACACCAGTTACAGTAATATCTCCAAAAATATGACACAAGTTTAAAAATTCCTTACATCTTTTTTTCTTGAATCTGTGAGCCATTTTATGCACCTATAATGATGAAAAAGGAATATGAGAATAAATATTATATAATATGATATATTAATAAAATAAGGACATATTTTTACCTTAAATAGATTTTCCTAACATTCATTTGTAGCATTAACTTCACTAGTAAAATTGATTCTTGTTTCATTGAGTAAGTTCTTGAAATTCTTCAGTAGAGCCCTTAATCCATTATACTTATTCTTCAATTGAATATCAGTGTACTCTTTATTGAATTTTGTTTGAAGCCTTGCTTTAATATTCTTCCAACCAAATTTGGAAAAGGTAGTAGTCGTTCGATTTCCATTCTTCAGTTCTTCAGCAATGAAAGAGATTAAATACATCTCTATGGTATCATTCCATACCCCATCTTTTTTATTTATTTCCACACAATCATTGGAATCATTCATATTTTTCAAACCTTCCATCACTAAATGTAATCACATCTAAGTGACATCAATCACAACAATTTCTACAAAGTATTAAATGCTAAACATGGTTCAACATGAACATGAGATAACCATTGTCGGACCCCGGTTACGGAGCCCAACCGGGTGGAGACTTATACCTGAACTTAGATTTGATCGTAAATTAGATGTCGGTTTAAACCCGTTTTA
>JAOSBM010000204.1:15707116-15728876 GCA_027568955.1 Erythroxylum tenue | reverse complement strand
ACAGTAGTTCTAATAAAAGAACAAGTTTTTGTTTAAAGTGAAATAATATTCAAAAAGGGGTGTTAACGAAAAGTTTATCACAATTTAACCCCCTCTTCTTGTGCATCTATATATCATTATTGAATAGTATATTAACGTGTGATTCACTTCACCATTCACTCAAATAAAGAGTTTATAGTGATATCATCACTTCTAGATGTTTTACGGAGATTGGTGATTAAACTATTGCTACTAGTTTGATGGACTAGCTGCCCATGAAGTCTTAACACCAAGATGAGATCTTGTGTGTTAATCACAATATAGAGTAAAATGGGAGATCTAGAAGGAAAAACCAACATAAGGGCAAAACGGTAATTTTACACTTTATTGTACAGATGGCTATAATATGGTTCATATTAGAGTTTACAATTGGACATCTTATTTGAAACATGTGTTCTCATAATATTTAGTAATTCAAGAGTTCAACTAATTGTCTTTAGTGCAATGACATTTAGTTAATAAGCTGGAATTAGTTCTAATGAGATTAAATTAATTCTGGGCTTATCAGAGCTTGAATTTTCTAAGTCTAATTAGATTCCCCATTTGGCTTCTAGGAGGGTTACCAAGCAAAGTAAGAAATACAAATAGAGGTTTTAAATCCCATGATTGAATGTTGAACTTACTTTATTTAATTGTTAATTAAAAGCCTATATGAACATTTAGAAATGGGCTAGACTTTGATTTAATTTGATTAATTAAATTAAAACAAAGTTATTAAAGATAAAAGGAGGTGGATTTTCGGTTTTAATGGGCTAAATGTGCAGCTGCACATTTAACATTGGTTTACTATATTTAAGATGGTTTTTAACATGCTTTATCATCATTAAATGGAGTTATGATCTTATCATTAAATGGTTTAATGGTGGTCTTTTAATGATAGCATGTAACCTATTAGCATTTTCAACACAAAGCCAAAAATGAGATGTATCATTTAGGTTTTTGGTCTTTTCATATAGCCATCTTAAAACAAATGAGAAGAGTCTCATTTATTGGCTTCTTTATGATTGATTAAGGAAAGGTGTGATGCATTGGATGCACTTCACTTCTTTCTTTGAGGCTTAACTGAAATTGAGAGAGAAAAAATAAGAAGTGTTCTTGCATTTTTTACTCTTTCTCTCCTATCTTGCATGGTATAGTCGAAAATTGCATGAGCGATGTCTCATCTTTAGCTTCTTTCTTCTAAGACAAAATCTCTTCAAGTTTTCTTCTTCTTCCCACCAAAGGATCTTGTTAACCAAGTTGTCCAAGAAGAACAAGTAGTAGATCGGATTGGTCGAGGATATAATTTTGAGAAGAGGATACATCACCTAGGAGAGGATACATTTCCGAGGACAAGATAGCACAACGAGGAGTTAAATCTGTAGCGAAGGAGTCGATAATAATTTCTACCACCTTATTTCTTATGTAAATTATTTTCCTTATACTGTATCATATATGGCTTGGCATGTTGATTTGGTTATATTGTTTCTGTTGAAATTTGATTTCTAAAAAAGTTTTGAAATCTACCGTTTTAGCCAAATCTTGCATACTTAATTGTTCGATCTAACATTTAGCTCATCTAATGCATCTCCCCCATTATCCAGAATTGGACTGTGTTTGACAATCCCCTTCATAGCATCCTTTCTCCATAGAGAATGTGGAGAGGACCTCTAAAGTGAGCTCTCAATATAAATGTTTCATGATTTCAAAGAATCAGGACCATGTGTCAATCTCTATATGCTCTCGAACTTATTGTGCTAAGCCAACATGCTCCAATGCCTCCCAGTCGTTTGTTTACGTTGAACTTGTTGTTCTTCAATCGCTGATACTCTTCCTCCTAGGCCCCAAAGTTGAATTGTGGCATTTGTGGCTTCTTTGGAGGCTAGATTGTAGTGGAGGATTTGCCTCGTTGCCTCTTCCTTAGAGTCTTCTTTTCATGTCGTGATCTTATCATTTTGCCTGAAATTTAAAACAAGCATGAGAAAATTGACAGTTTTTCCCCATACTTAATTTTGATTTTTCTCACTATGTTATTAATTGCGAAAACAAACTAAATACAAAAAATTAAGCAACTAAAAATAATTAATAAATAAATTCACATAAATAAATAAACAAATAAGCAAATTTAATTAGAAAATCAATTAACAAACTAATTCATCTCAATATTAAAATTAGAAATTGTGTAATTAACTAATTAAACGAACGTAATTGTTAAATTACAATTCTAAATCTAAAATTACCATAATTAAATGCAAAAATATTGTAATTAAACACATAGTGAGAAAAAATTGCAATTTTATGCAAATTAAGATGAATTTTTATCTAAATTTCATGCAAATTGTCTAATGAAGTCATAAAATCAATTGTGTATCGAAAATAATCAACTATCAAACTATAATTAGAAAATAAATCACCAAAAATTGCATAAATTTCCAAACTCTCAAGCATCTTCAGTTATTCTAAAAGCTCAAGGATCTTATTTAAATCTGCCTCCAATTACTTTCTCCTTGCTTTGATAGGATATGGAATTAATTCGATACTCCTCGACTCTCTTCCAGTGTTATCCACCTTTAGCTTTTGACTGACCCTCAATAGTCACTTCCTTCTCTTATTCTTGGAGCTTTTTCTTAGTATTTTGGGTGATTGCCATTATTCGTTCCTTAATATTTGTTTTAGTTGTGCTCGGCAAACTTCTCTTCAGTCTCTCCACCACTAACTTTGCCAATTGGTCTAATTCTAACCTCTAATTTTCATATGGATGCATCCATTTGCTAATGTTTTATCCTTAATTCTTAAATGAATTCTATAATCAACTCATCCACACCAGGCTTCCTTGGCTATGATGCTTGTTGTTAGAATCCAGGTGGAGGATTGTTTCTTTGTCGTCTTTGATTGCCCCATGAAAAGTTAGGGTGGTTCTTCCAACTAGGATTGTATGTATTATTATAGAAATTATTTTGGACTCTCCAAGCATTCCCCAAATAATCCACGTGTTTGGGTGAACTGATTGAGAATCTTGTCTTTGATGATCTAACTCGCACGCTTCACACTGCATCACCCATCTTTGTGGAGCCATAGTCAATCTATCAATCTTTTAGCTCAAGTCCTCTACTAGGCTCGCCAACTGTGCCACCTCATCTACTTACTGGTTTATTTGTTCGTGCTTTAGACGAGCACCATTTGTAGTTGTTCATGGCCATGTCTTCTATCAACTCTTGGCCCACTTTAAGTGTATCAGAAGCTAAAAGCCCATAAATTTAACGAACTCGGCCTCATAATTATAGGCCTTTTCCAAACACGGAGCGAAGGTAACTAACAACAAAAGCAGATTAGTACAACCGTGTCATTGTGACCGTCACTTCCTAAATGCCCTGAGCCACCGGCGCGTCTAGGAATCTCGGAGTTGCAGGCAGAGCAAGAAGAAAGTTTTGGGGTATAAGTAAAGTTCAAATTTTGAGAGGAAGAGCAAAGACCCTGACACAATGTTCTACAGAGGGTAAGACACTTGCCCCTTTTTTCAATTTTTTTGTCTTTTGTTTTCCGGTTTCATTTTCCTGATTGTTCTGGTTCTATGATCCAAATCTGCCCTCAAGATCCAAATCTTTCGCCTGGGTTTTCTCTTTTTTGCTTTATATGCCATGGTGTGCTGGGTTATATTTCTTCTCCTTTTCTTCTCCCCGGTTATATGAAGTAATCTGATATTTATTTTGTGGTTGATTTTCTATCGGCCTCCAAATCTCATGACTGGAGGGTTCTTGGCCTGGAATCTTATTCTTGTTTCTCTTTTTATTTGGTTTTCTTTTACTAAAGATTCACTTGTTATGACAGGTTTCGTTTGTTATTTTAGCTTTATAAGGTAATAGTTGATCAGGGATCAAGTAATCTCTTTTTGGCCATGACGTAACTTATGAGTTGTTGGGCTTCTAATTTTAGAAATTTTTGCTGAAAAAGGAAACTAGACAGATTAATGTAAAACCCTGCTGGGAATTTACACTCAATTTTCCATGATCATGGAAATACAATACTCTGTATATATTTATCCTGTTGAGTGTAGGAAAGGGTAGAAACAGCAGGCATGAAAGGCCCTCAAGTGTTTTGATTGTCTATGCCTTTTTCTTAATGTAATTAGTGTGGCAAATTCGTTTTTCAATTTGTGAGACACAATTTGGAATCGTAAGAACGAGTATGGTACCATAGAAAAAAGAGGAGTTAACGGGACATTGAACATGATACTGAAAGTTAAAGGTTTAGCAATGAAGGTGATGTTAAACACCACACGGCCAGCTTACTCAGAACAATTAATTGCAAAATGCCTTTTTACGTTCCTCTCTGTAAAAAGATTTTAAGATTGTTCTCCTTTCCTGACATGCAAAACTACAATGTGGGATTGTTTCACAACCAGAAATTTTCAAAATTTTACTAGCAGGCTTGAATAACATGAGTGTCGTAGAAACTTTGGAAGAATACTCGATATTAACACGATTAATGTCTTCATGATTAATTGATAGCCTTAGCCATCCTATTTTTCATTGTTTAGCTCGAAACATATTGTAGATAAAAAATTGCGAAGTTTGAAATAAATCATATATGTAATCTTTCATAAACTAGTCGTGTGAATATGAGGAAATACATAGTTCAGTAGGCTGCTACTTTTATCAGCCATTTAAACTTCCTTATTCTAGATGCAAAATTATGTGACAACTGCTTTCTTTTTAAGTTCTGAGGCTAGCTTATATCGAACTTCGCCTTTTTTTTTACCATTATTCCCTCAATGTGACAATTGTTCCTGATTTGATTTTCATTTAGTTTCTCATTTGAAAGGAGATTAGGTAACTGATAAATTGTAAACATACACAATTGATTTTGGATAAGGTCTATTGAAAGTCTTTGTAATGTAATTTTGAGGGTAAATATGTACATATGGTTTTGACAATGAGAAGCCTTGTTTCTGATTCCTATGTGGACCTTTTTAGTTTCTATGAACTTAGACATTAATCCTTCACTTTGGAATAAAATGAATCAACCTTTGAGTTTCCTCTGTACTGGAGCTATTACAATAGATTTCATATAATGGAAAGAAAGGAAAGACAATCAGTCTAGCTCCTAAAAGCAGTAGAGAAGGAGTACATTGCTGAAAGTTGAATTACTTGCTTCAGCCATATATTGGATTTAAATGAATAACAGTTGATCTGGGTGATAAACTGACGGAGAATCTGTAGATGTGATATAAATCAAAGCATAATTTATTTTTGTTTGGTTACCTGATCAGTTAGCTACTCTTTAAAGTCTTTATCTTTGATTTGATTTAGGCTTTGGAGCTATTTGTAAATCTTTCCAATTGATTTTATCAATATGAATGAAAGAATGCCAAATTTGTTGAACAGATGGTGTAAATGCTTCTCAATGTTATTGAAAGATGCAAGTATACTTTCTCCACAATTTTGGTGGGCTTTTCATCTTCTTTTGTTGTGAATTTCTTTTGAAGTAGATACGGCGATGGTGCTGATGGACGTGAAATGGGTTCAAAACGTCAGCGGCTTGTGCCCCCGTATGACCAGGGTCCTTCATTTTACGGGACTCCTAGTTCGAGTTTTATCTATGGTGCACCTCCCTATGCATATGTTGGCCAACCTCCACCTTTCCCTGTAGTCCGACTTCGCGGTCTTCCCTTTGATTGCACAGAGACTGATGTGGCTGAATTCTTCCGAGGCTTGGATATAGTTGATGTTCTATTTGTACACAAGGGTGGCAAGTTCAGTGGGGAAGCATTTTGTGTTTTGGGTTATCCTCTTCAAGTTGATTTTGCACTTCAAAAGAACAGGCAGAATATAGGTAGGCGATATGTTGAGGTTTTCCGAAGTAAGAGGCAGGAGTACTACAAAGCTATTGCAAACGAAGTTTCAGGGGGTTCACCAAGGCGAAGTGTTCCAAGGAGTAAATCTTATGACGAGGAAAAAGAATCTGCTGAACACACTGGTGTTCTGCGCTTGAGGGGATTGCCATTTTCAGCTGGCAAGGATGACATAATGGAATTTTTTAAGGATTTTGTGCTGTCAGAAGAGTCTATTCATATCACGATGAATTCAGAGGGGAGACCAACTGGGGAAGCATTTGTGGAGTTTGCCAATGCAGAAGATTCAAAGGCAGCAATGACCAAGGACAGGATGACTCTTGGACGTCGTTATATAGAGTTGTTTCCATCATCAGTTGAGGAATTGGAGGAAGCAATATCAAGAGGGCGTTAAATCATCTCGCTATACCTTTGGTTACATCCGATAGATTTTAATCTTTTGTAATGTCAAACGAAAAATTCTCTACATGTTCATTGTCGTAGCTTTTTGTCTGTTGCACAGATCCAGTACATTTCACCTTATGTTTATGCATAAAAAGCTTATAATGTGTAGTCAGAGTGGTTTGCTGCTTTTGTGACATATCTATTTGCTGACTCCAGAGCATCTGCCCACCTTTGTCCACATCTAAAACCTTACGAGTTTATCTTCGCATCACAGAGATACAGTCTGGGATAGGATTTTGAATGTCTACAAGTATTCAAATTTCAAAATCGAACATAGCTCATTCTTTTCAAGCTAGTTACAGCTTCATCCATGCAAATGGGATTACCTGAGTTACTGGAAAGGTCACTAATTCCTTTGTTGGGCTAATATGACCCGTTGTGGATATTAACCCAAAAAAGAACTTGTTTCAGCTTGGTTTTTTCAGAGCTGAACAGTGAACACCCGGTTTCCATTTCTTCCGGAGGGGCTGATTGTTAAAAACACCATAGCTCGGATTCTATCAGCTTTATGTGCTAATGAAAATATTTTCTTGATTAACCAACATCTCAAGGATCCAGGTTTCTTCTAATAGTGGTGTGCTCATGTATTGAGTACCGAAAAGGGAGGCAGCTTGTGCATGATCAAGAACCTGATAAAGAGGAATTTCACTTCTCAGTTCTTCGTAAAATCTCCAGTGAAGAATATGTCATAACATCAAAATATAATAATTTTTATATCAGATATTTAAGTGTCTCAGTTAATTATCTAATCATCCTAATAAAAAAATCTTGACTTACCAAGTTATATTTCAAAATCTTCATTATTGAATCAATTCGATGCACTTATTTTCTTATTTACATGTCTCTATATTTTAATTTATAATATTAACTATTTTTTTATAAGAAAGAAATATAATGTTTATTATTTTATCGTTTTATCAATATCATATTTTGGTGAAATTATAATAATTAACAATTTATGAATAATGTATAAATATAATTTGAATATTATAATTATGATTATACCATAATCTTAATTACACAAAAATTATTTATCTTAACTAAGCATTAGATACGACTGAAAAATATATGAAAAGAATCAATTTGTTGAAAAAATAAATAATTTTATATATTAACAATAGATTGGTTATTCGATTGTAAGGAGATAACTTCATAACTAGCTATACTAATCCAAATTAAATTTAAAATATAGAAGTGACTCAGGGAATGGACAAGAGGGAGCGGTATTAGGTAATACAAAGGTTATTAAGGATGAACTAATTAACAAGTTAAATTAATTGAAGGTCACAATCACATGATGATTATAATATGACAAATGTCTTATATGCATATACGCAATACACTTACGTACGCCATTAGTTAAATCTACTTTTATCTTCTCCATTGTATGTCAAGAATCATGAATAAGAGACTGACAGACATGTTAACTTGCATTTTCTTGTTAATGAGAAGATATATATCTTTTTCATTTTCACATAGAAATATTTGAACTAGGTTTTTAAATGTATGGACCCCATGCGAGATCCTGAGAAATGACCTCCTTGTCCGATTTGCCTTCTAGTTCAAGCTACAATATGCATCCATATGTCATTAACCCAGCAGTAGTGGTTTTCCCTGCATCCATATGTCATTAACCCAGCAGTAGTGGTTTTCCCTCCTAGGCATTGCAACTTACCCGCAAAGAAAAGGAAAGGTTACATTACTCAAAGTTAATTCAGCCTAGAAATCTGAAAAAACGAAACAATGGGGACATGTTAAAGATTGCAACGTCAGACTCACATGTATGCATCGGATCAGAAATGATTGGACTTCTGAGAATATAAAAGTACAACTTGCAAGTTTTGTAATTTACCACTTTAAATGTAAGAGGGGAGGAGGACCTTTTTTTTGTCTCTCTGGATACTAAATCGAACTGTAAACGTTGGGTTTGGTTGATATTTACGCGGGTGGAGACAGACAATAAAATACAAAAATTTTGTGTCTAGTAGTGTTTGGTTGTTGACACTGTCTATTTTTGTTTCGATATCGGTTCACAAAAACACAAATTTTTTGTTTATTTCAAAACCGTGGCACAACTTTCTTGTGCCTGTCACACAAACAAAGTACACACAATTTTAGACAAAAATATCCCATATTATTACTAATATTCCACACATGCCCAAGTGTATAAATAGCAAAAAAAGAGACCATTCTTATCATTTCTTCACCAGACACTCTCTCTCTACTACTAGCACGTTCATCTCCTGTTCGTCTCTCTAGCAAGAAACTGGTCATTTCTCTATTCTAATTGGCAGTCAAAGGTGAGTTCTTCAACTTATTATTATTATTATTGCTATTTTCATATTTGTCAACTAGAAATCTACATGAACCATGTCATTTTCTTCAATTTTTAATTTTGGGGGTGTCACAGCAAACCCTAATTTTAACAATCAAATTTTTTTTGTTTTGTGTTTTGTGTTTCGTGTTTCGAGTTTCTTTTTTTATTTGTGTTTCGAATTTTTGTATGCTTTTTTTTGTATTTTCTGTTTTAATTTTTTGATTATTTTTGTAGTTGTGTTTTTGGTCATTATAATTTTTTTATTGTGCAGACATTTTTTATTTACAAAAATGGATAACAAGGATCATGATGCTATGTTTAAGTGTTTGAGTTTGTTTGAGCTTTGGAATGGAGAATTGGATTTTATGAGATTGGTCACGTTGCTATGCTTGTATGTATACACAAAAAAAACTGAGTAGGAGTGAAAATGCTATAGGTAGTAGGGCATTGACAGTACCAACTAGGCAAGCAAATATATATAGGATTTTGAATGAGGGTGATAGGAATAGCCAGTAAGATTTAAGGATGGACTTAAATGCATTTACATTGTTATGTCAAATGCTTCAAGTCCATGGTGGGTTGACGAATAATGACTATGTGCCTATTGAAGAAAAAGTTTTAATCTTCCTAAGAATATTATCACAAAATGAATCTAATAGAGTAGTACAAGTTAGGGTTATGAGATCAGGAGAAATAATAAGTAGGGTCTTTCATAGTGTGTTGAAGGCTGTACTAAAGCTTCAATATCTATTGTATGTCAAGCTCACACCAATTCCTGAGGATTGCACAGACAATAGATGGAAATGGTTTAACGCTATTAAATTTAATTAGCTAAAATAAATTGTCTAATTTCACTTTTTTTAAATACTAAACTAGAACATTTTATTGTTCGAATTTTGTTAAAAGGGTTGCCTTAGTATTTTAGATGGGACCTATTTAGAATTAATAGTTCCCTATGCAGACAAACCCAGATACAGAGGTAGGAGAGGGAAAATATGCACTAATGTGTTAGGGGTGTGTGATAAGAACTTAAATTTTGTTTATGTTCTTGCTGGATGGGAGGGTTCAACATCTGATTCAAGGGTTCTGCGTGATGCTGTTACTAAGCCTAATAGACTTCAAGTTCCAAGGGGTATGTAAGATAAGAATTTTCAGAATTTTGTTATTTTTTAAAGGTTTGATTAAAACAACAATAGTAATAATGTCATTTGTTTATAGGAAATTACTACTTAGTAGATGCAGGCTATACCAATGGTCCTGACTTTCTTGCACCTTTTAGAGGCACAAGATATCATATTCAAGAGTGGGCAAGAGATGGAAGGGAACCTAAGAACCTAGAAGAGCTCTATAATAAGAGACACTCATTTGCCAGAAATATGATTGAACGTGCATTTAGTTTACTAAAAAAAAGATGGAAAATTCTAAGAAATTCATCTTTTTATCCAGCAACCACTTATATGCACATAATTCTTGCATGCTGCATTCTACACAACTTTATTAGGTTGCATATGACTTATGATCCAGCAGAGCTTACTCCTCTTGAAGCTAAGGATATGCCAATTGGGGAAGATGCACCTTTCCCTGAATTTGTTGATCGTGTTGAGACAAGTAATGAATGAAGTCAATGGAGAGAGGATTTAGCTAAGAATATGTTTGATGATTGGAGAAGAAACCATTAAATAGTGAACTTTCATTTAGTTAATGGTTTGGGGTATGGCATTGCATGGTTTAGGTGCAATGTCAAGAGTTTGGACTTCAGATGAAACAGAAGCATTTGTGACCTTCATGGATGAGGCAGTTGTTGCTGGTCACAGAGCTGATAGTGGGCAATTTAAGTCTGGTACTTTCCAACTTCTTGCTACAAAGATGATTGCGAAGTTTTGTTGGGCACTGATTCCGGAACCCAACCATTTCTCATCAAACGTGAGCTTAAACCAATAGAATTTCCTTGAACACCATCGATTCATCTTCTTGCTTTGATACCGAATATGTTGGACTCCTTTTTCGGAATCCAACTCTTGCAAAATATCATAATTCATCATACTCTTTAATACATTATTTACAAATTGAGCGTAAAATCATATAGGGTTCTTTCCATGAACCCTTATTAGGCATCATTCCACAAGGGTGGCGTACCCAAAAACAGTCAAACATCAAACTAAATTTATTCCTCTAACTTAACCCTTTTAACAAGGAAGTCAAAAAAACGTACACAATCGAATTACTTCAATGTATCATTTCATTACTCAAGCCACAGAGTTTGAAATACTTTATTTACATATCAAAAGCCACACCATTGGCTTATTACAAAAATACAAAATAGCCAATGTAGCAATTTCCCTTATGCTCTTGATCACTTGATCTCCTAGCTATAACCTGAGGATGGGACAGGAAGGGGGTGAGCTTGAAAGCTCGTGGGAAACAGTTTGTAATAAAAAGATAATCAAAAACCTTGAAAATATTTTTTTACTTGTCTTAGAAAACTTTCTTATTTAATTGTAAAATACTTGTTTTTCAAAAGTGTTGTCGTGTAGTCAAAATTTACGACTTACAAAACATGAATGCATCAAACTTGATCAAACATATCATGAACACATAAACGCATCAGAATGGTTTGGGTAAGTCCAAAACATGACGCACTACACATTTCCATATAATGGTCCTGTGTAGTCGTGATTTCTTAAGGGAGTCCTTTGAGGAGCTACATGCCACTAGCGGGCAGGCAGGAGAAGCCTATTTTTGGGTCAACGTGCACGTGACGGTTCTTGAGGGACTACCACAAACCCACATAGCAGATATATTTCGTAATCTTGTAAGCTTGTTGCCCAAAATGACATTTCTTGTAAACTTTCTTTTTCATAAACTTGACGTATATCTTGAAAACCATTCTTGAAAATATGATTTCATAAACATGCATCTTTTCAAAGATATCACTTTCATGGTCCTTTGTTTTTGAAAATCATCACTCAAATCGTGTAACAAACATATAATAGATTTCACAAATCATTCAAGAACAATAATGCAACACTTATGATGCAAATGAAATCAAAAAAACTCTTTGATTAAAAGAAAATAGTAGTAGCTTAACAGATTATATTATAAACATGTACCCACCTTGATTTCCTTGCTTAAAGACTTGACTTGCTCAAAATGCTTCTTCTCTTGTTCCTCTTGTCTCTCTTGATCCCTTTATACAATAACAAAAATCCCACTCAATAGGGTTTTCAACTGAAAATCCGTCAAGTACAATCACTAAGTCCTAAAATACTTAAACCCAAACATTTTCTAAACTCCATGAACAAAAATCCTTTCAGAAATCCAAAAGTTTCAAAATGATCTTACCTTCATTCTTCACCAAATAAAGGGATCTTTAGCTTAAAAGAAAGCTCTTCTCTTCGTCTACCTTTTTCTCTTCTTGAACAACCTCAAGATCTCTCTTGAAGGCTAAAGAAATTAAAATCCTAGCTTGTTTTCTCTTCTTTCTCTCTTTCATTCTTTTTCATGTCTCTCTCTCTCTTATCTCTTTCCTCATCCACACCTTTTGTTTCTCCAGAATCTTCTCATTCACGTTTTCTCCTTTATTTATAAGCAAGACAATACTCCGTCTTCCAATTATGCCCTTAATAAGTCCAAAAAGTCAATTTCACCCTTCCTTATAGGCTTATGCTCTTTTAAAACTTAAGTGTCTTGTCAATACTACCCTTGAACATTCTGACATAGCATTTTCTTCTAGAAAAATGTTCTCCATTATCTTAAGTTTCTAGTGCCACCAAAACCATTCCATTTGATTCAATGGTTCCAAAGATATACTTCAAACATTTTCGGACTACTCTTGTCCAAATCAGTATACTATACACAAATTTCATCCAGAACTTGAAAGTCTTAGGAATTGAATTACAATTCACCTCCTTCAGATATTTTGTAGCTCTATGTCTCTAGTTTACTACAAATAAAAAATCATCACATTTGGATTCCTACAGATCAAGATATCATCAAAATACTGAAGTATGTTCATTAGAATAACACCAGTTCATAAGACTTAAGAGTCCACTCACTGTACCAGTCCCTCCTTTTTCACTCAATATTCCTCAATTCATTTCAGATGGATATGATTCTTGTTGGAGATGTAGAGCAATGTCTTACGAGTCCAATGGTTCAAGAATCAAGTCATTTGGGTGTATAGAGAAGAAGTTATGGCCAAAAAATCAAATATGGTTTTGTCCTTACTCATATCGAACCGGTCTTGGTACAATTGCCATAACCTTTCTACAGATGTCTGACTAAGATCATCTTAGAACAATTAGAAAGAGGACTTCAAGATCTACAATTTTCATGAAGACCTCAAAGACCAGTTCTATCTTCTTTGTTTTCTTCTTTCTTACTTTGGCTTTCGTCTTACTTTTGCTTCGTCTTACTTCTGCTTCGTCTTACTTTTGCTTTCGTCTTACTTATGCTTCGTCTTACTTTTGCTTTCATCTTGCTTTTGCTTCGTCTTACTTCGCTTTCATCTTACTTCGCTTTCGTCTTACTTACCTTTCGTCTTACTTTCCTTTTGTCTTACTTTGCTTCGTCTTACTTTCCTTCTTCTCATTTTCCTTTCGTCTTACTTTGCTTCGTCTTACTTTTGTTTCGTCTTACTTTCCTTTCGTCTTACTTTCCTTTCGTCTTACTTTTCTTTGTCTTACTTTCATTTTGTTTTATTTTCCTTTCTTCTTAATTTGCTTCGTCTTACTTTTGCTTCGTCTTAGATGAACAGTAACTAAGATGATAGGATTCGTCTTAGATGAACAGTAACTAAGACGATAGAATAAACAGTAATAGTTTTTTCCTTCCGTCTTAGTATGACCTTCGCTTCGTCTTAGTTTTCCTTCATCTTAGTTCCGCTTCGTCTTTCTTTGACCTCTTCTTCGTCTTAGTTTGTTCCTAAGACGCTTCGTATTAGTTTTGTATCGTCTTAGTTCTGTTTCGTCTTAGTTTTTGCTTCATCTTACTTGAACAGTAACTAAGACGATAGGATGAATAGTAACTAAGACGATGTTTTCTCCCTTCTTTCATTTGCATCGTCTTACTTTGCTTCCAAAGCATCTCCACTTATAAAGATCATAAATTTTGACTCAGATGTCCAAAAATTTCATACTATATATCGCTGGAAAGATAAAAGAAAGGTCTACAACTCTTAAGAAGGCATCTTTGCCAAAATCTATCTAAATTAATCTAGATTTTCTCCAAAATTCAGAACACGAATTTTACATTAATCTCCAATGTACTACACCCAATTCTTAACTTCATGACAAATTTTGAAACTCTTAGAGACAGAATTGAAATTCGATGTCTTCATAAGAATTGTAGCCATATATCTCTATTTTAATCCAAATTAAGAACCGTCTCAGTTGGATTACTAGATTAAACGTTGTGGCTAACAAACCGAAGCACACTCAGTGAACATTTTCCAGATCAACTTTTTATTTCAAAATCTTTTCTTAACACAACTCATACCAAGATCACCTTTTCTACTTCATTTACTCCTTATTCTCAACTTAATTTCAAATCACTGTCATCCATAAAGAAAGCATAATCCATGATTAATCATGCACACTACATACGGGACATACACATGTTCAACTTCATTTTTGCTTTCATTTCACCTCTAACTTTCACCTTAATTCTTCCCATTTCAAAATCTCTTATCCACTAAAACATCGTAGCAAATCATAAATCTATCCACATTTCCCATTTCCTACTTTACTCTTGTCTATCATTTCTTGGTTCAAAAATTCTTCATTCATTTGTTCTTTACTCATGACTAATCAACAAAATTTCTCATTTAATAGTTCTAATCTTCCAAGAAAAGTTCGAGGTCCAATAATTCTCCACCACTAAAATAAAATTCATCCTCGAAATTCTTACCTGAGTGGTCAACCAAATGGAGATAACATTGTCGTATGTTTTCCTCAGTTTCCTTAGTAACTTCATCACGTGAATAATTCCTTTCAAATAATCATAGTCAAAAGACTCATTTGATGTTTCAATCACTCATTTAATCGTTCACTTTCTTAACAAGTTCCTCATTGGGCTTCGGATTACTCACACTTTTCCCATTTCCTGTGTTGATAACATCAATATCAGATCATATCAATATCTCTTACCATGCTCACATTACCTTATGTTGGCAATACTAACTCATAGGTCAACGGTCTGGTTCTCAATATCTTTATCTGAACCAAAACAATTCAAACTTATTTGATTCCTTATCTTAGCCTAAGCACATTTGCACTCCATCTAAGCACTCCTTGAGAAAGTGGCACTCGCTGAAACATTTCATCTTTTGCTTCTACTTCCTTAGCCATTAAACACTATCTCGGTGTATTCCCACTAAGATAAATATCATAGGTTGCTATTTATGCCCCTCTAATTGTCTCTTTGTTCAATCATCTTTATTAGTTCACATACTTCTTATTTCAATCACAAAGGTATCATCTTCCTATTCGAACCCAAAATTCAAATCTTTTTTCAATCTCTCAATCAAATTCACCATTCCTGAATTTCTTTACTTGGTATAAACCAATCCCCACATTCCATGTTTCTTTTTACTCTAGTTTTGATAATCCTCACTTGTACAATCATGGTCTTTCAGTATTTGTATCAATCTTCTCGGTTTCATATTCAATTCTCTCAATTCAGTGATCGACTCAACTTTTATGATCTGTACTTATATATATACATTCCAGATTTTCCTTTACATATACTGTCTCCACTACTATAGTAGCTCTAAATCATGTATCGTATAGTCAACTCATAGGACTGTAGTTGTCTCCATACGTATGAAATCACTTTATCCTGCTACATTGGATTTATCCAAATTTCTTATATAATATCGTTGCATACTAAAGAATCTCCAAATCCATATGATATAATTAATATCAGTATAATTCCTCAAAATTTTCTTTACTTTCATTACTCATTCGCGTTACCCATATTTTCGAATACCTTTAATACATCATCGAAATTCGCTTGGATCACTTTAATCTTCAATACCGTGGTACTATCGAGGAAATTGTTAACTCAACAATCATTATCAAACTTCATATTCCCATGATTAGCTCTCCTAATTCCTTAAATAACTAATTCCTCGGTGATGAAACATTATCTCGTGTTATTTTCAATTTCGCAATTGACTTCGTCTCTCGAATGATTTTTTCAATTCCTTCGATGTCTCTGATTTCACGTTGCCTTATTCTATTGTCTGCTCATTCATACTAATTTCTCCACACATTTCAATTTATTTGTAATCTTAACTTCCTGTGGTTGTAATACATTCATCAGGTCAAATTCGTATCTCCCTAATATATTATCATAGAATTTAATGTGGACCTATATACTCCTCATATCAGCAATTAATTTTCCTCAATTTCAGGAATCCACTCACATAGTTGGATACTGTACATCAAACAAAAATATATACATTCGCAATAGCATTTTCTACCTGTTATGCTTGAGTCTCCACTAGGGATAGAACTCCAATATTTACTTTTGATTCATTAATAATCATTCCTTCCTTGAAATGGAACACTGAATTCACGTGATAAGATTCAACAAAACATCTCTATCTCGAAAGATTTCTTACCTCAAACATCAACACTATTTCCATACTCTTTATCAATCAATTTTGTGTTCATCAATGTTGTTTTTAGCCAATCTTAACTCCTCAATACGAACAATTTCAACTAAACAATTTCAACTATTTATGACATTTCAATAATTTCAAATTTTGTCACCTTACATATGACCAAAATATGCTTTATAATAAAGCTCAACGAAATAAGAGGCATATCCATTTATTCCTATGCCATATCCAAATATAAATCTCGTATGTACTCAATCATATTATTCACCACTTTAACCAAATTATCAAATATATGCTCACAATAACTGGTCGACATATCCTTTAAAACCTCTACATATATCACTATCCTTTGTTTCACTTTCCATACATACACTCCTAATCAATTTAGGAGCATAAACATATAGCCATCTTGATATTCAAATCTCAAATTCACTAGTACATTCTCATACTTGATCATAAATTCTGAGTTCAACCTTTCAGTTTCACTTTGCTTGTACACCTTAAATCTTGTCATTTTCACCCTGTCTTTACCTCTCCTTCAGTCAATTCAGGAAAATATTTTCAAATCCGTATCAATTCAAAAACATACCCACAACGGGATTCCATTACCTTATTCGCTAACATAATCACAAGTATTGAATCTATGTCTAACATGTCAGACTACGCCATATTTTGTATTGCTAAATATCCACAAACTTTCCTTACCATAAACTATATTAAAACAACATTTTTCTTACTAATTCTAGTGATCCGAACTCTTAACAATCGCTCCTGCAATTTACACATGTTCGAAGGTTACCTATGTAAGATCCTAATACTGGGCTTTGATACCACTTATGTGGGGCACCAATTCCGGAACCCAACCCTTGCTCATGAAACGTGAGCTTAAACCAATGGAATTTTCTTGAACATCATCGATTCATCTTCTTGCTTTGATACCGAATATGTTGGACTCCGTTTTCGGAATCCAACTCTTGCGAAATATCATACTTCATCATACTCTTTAATACATTACTTACAAACTGAGCGTAAAATCATATAGGGTTCTTTCCATGAACCCTTATTAGGAATCATTCCTCAAGGTGGCGTGCCCAAAAATAGTCAAACATCAAACCAAACTTATTCCTCTAATCTAACCCTTTTAATAAAGAACTAAAAAAAACGTACACAATCGAATTACTTCAATGTATCATTTCACTACTCAATCCACAGAGTTTGAAATACTTTATTTACATATCAAAAGCCACACCATTGGCTTATTACAAAAATACAAAATAGCCAATGTAGCAATTTCCCTTATACTTTTGATCACTTGATCTCCTAGCTATAACCTGAGGATGCGACAGGAAGGGGTAAGCTTGAAAGCTCGTGGGAAACAGTTTATAATAAAAAGGTAAGCAAAAACCTTGAAAATATTTTTTTACTTGTCTTAGAAAACTTTCTTATTGAATTCTAAAATACTTGTTTTTCAAAAGTCTTACGTGTAGTCAAAATTCACGACTTACAAAACATGAATGCATCAAACTTGATCAAACGTATGATGAACACGTAAGCACATTAGAATGGTTTGGGTAAGTCCAAAACATGATGCACTACACATTTCCATATAATGGTCCTGTGTAGTCGTAAATTCTTAAGGGAGTCCTTTGAGGAGCTACATGCCACTAGCGGGCAGGCAGGAGAAGCTTATTCTTGGGTCAACGTGCACGCGACGGTTCTTGAGGGACTACCACAAACCCACATAGCACATATATTTCATAATCTTGTAAGCTTGTTGCCCAAAATGCCATTTCTTGTAAACTTTCTTTTTCATATACTTGACGTATATCTTGAAAACCATTCTTGAAAACATGATTTCATAAACATGCATCTTTTCAAAGATATCACTTTCATGGTCCTTTGTTTTTGAAAATCATCACTCAAATCGTGTAACAAACATATAATAGATTTCACAAATCATTCAAGAACAATAATGCAACACTTATGATGCACATGAAATCAGAAAAATTCTTTGATTAAAAGAAAATAGTAGTAGCTTAACGGATTATATTATAAACATTACCCACCTTGATTTCCTTGCTTAAAGACGTGACTTGCTCAAAATGCTTCTTCTCTTGTTCCTCTTGTCTCTCATGATCCCTTTATATAATAACAAAAATCCCACTCAATAGGGTTTTCAACTGAAAATCCTTCAAGTACAATCACTAATATTGGTTCTAAAATACTTAAACCCAAACATTTTCTAAACTCCATGAACAAAAATCCTTTCAGAAATCCAAAAGTTTCAAAATGATCTTACCTTCATTCTTCACCAAATGAAGGGGTCTTTAGCTTTAAAGAAAGCTCTTCTCTTCCTCTACCTTTTTCTCTTCTTGAACAACCTCAAGATCTCTCTTGAAGGCTAAAGAAATTAAAATCTTAGCTTGTTTTCTCTTCTTTCTCTCTTTCATTCTTTTCATGTCTCTCTCTCTCTTATCTCTTTCCTCATCCACACCTTTTGTTTCTCCATAATCTTCTCATTCATGTTTTCTCCTTTATTTATAAGCAAGACAATACTCCTTCTTCCAATTATGCCCTTAATAAGTCCAAAAAGTCCATTTCACCCTTCCTTATAGGCTTATGCTCTTTTAAAACTTAAGTGTCTTGTCAATATTGCCCTTGAACATTCTGACATAGCATTTTCTTCTAGAAAAATGTTCTCCATTGTCTTAAGTTTCTAGTGCCACCAAAACCATTCCATTTGATTCAATGGTTCCAAAGATATACTTCAAACATTTTTGGACTACTCTTGTCCAAATCTGTATACTATACACAAATTTCATCCAGAACTTGAAAGTCTTAGGAATTGAATTACAATTCACCTCCTTCAGATATTTTGTAGCTCTATGTCTCTAGTTTACCAAAAATAAAAAATCATCACATTTGGATTCCTACAGATCAAGATATCATCAAAATACTGAAGTATGTTCATTAGAATAGCACCATTTCATAAGACTTAAGAGTCCACTCATTGTACCAGTCCCTCCTTTTTCACTCAATATTCCTCAATTCATTTCATATGGCTATGATTCTTGTTGGAGATGTAGAGCAATGTCTTACGAGTCCAATGGTTCAAGAATCAAGTCATTTGGGTGTCTAGAGAAGAAGTTATGGCCAAAAAATCAAATATGGTTTTGTCCTTACTCATATCGAACCGGTCTTGGTACAATTGCCATAACCTTTCTACAGATGTCTGACTAAGATCATCTTAGAATGATTAGAAAGAGGACTTCAAGATCTACAACTTTCATTAAGACTTTAAAGACCAATTCTATCTTCTGTATTTTCTTCTTTCTTACTTCGGTTTTCGTCTTACTTTTGCTTCGTCTTACTTCTACTTCGTCTTACTTTTGCTTTAGTCTTACTTTTGCTTCGTCTTACTTTGCTTTCGTCTTACTTCGCTTTCGTCTTACTTGCCTTTCATCTTACTTTCGTTTCTTCTTACTTTGCTTTGTCTTCCTTTCCTTTCGTCTTACTTTCCTTTCATCTTACTTTGCTTCGTCTTACTTTTGCTTCGTCTTACTTTCCTTTCGTCTTACTTTCCTTTCGTCTTACGTTCCTTTTATCTTACTTTGCTTCGTCTTACTTTCTTTTCATCTTACTTTCCTTTCATCTTACTTTGCTTCGTCTTAGATGAACAGTAACTAAGACGATAGAATGAACAATAAGTTCGTCTTAGTTTTTTCCTTCCGTCTTGGTTTGACCTTTCCTTCGTCATAGTTCCGCTTCGTCTTACTTTGGCCTCCGCTTCGTCTTACTTTGACCTCTGCTTCGTCTTAGTTTGTTTCTAAGATGCTTCGTCTTAGTTTTGTATTGTCTTAGTTCTGTTTCGTCTTAGTTTTTGCTTAGTATTACTTGAACAATAACTAAGACGATAGGATGAACAGTAACTAAGACGATGTTTTCTCCCTTCTTTCATTTGCATCATCTTACTTTGATTCCAAAGCATCTCCACTTATAAAGATCATAACTTTTGACTCAGATGTCCAAAAATTTCATACTATATATCGTTGGAAAGATAAAAGAAGGATCTATAACTCTTAAGAGCCAACTTTGCCAAAATCTATCTAGATTAATCCAGATTTTCTCCCGAATTCAGAACACAAATTTTACATTCATCTCCAATGTACTACACCCAATTCTTAACTTCATGAAAAATTTTGAAACTCATAGAGACTGAATTGAAATTCGATGTCTTCATAAGAATTGTAGCCATATATCTCTATTTTAATCCAAATTAGGAACCATCTTGTTTGGATCACTAGAGGAAACGTTGTGGCTAACAAACCAAAGCACACTCAAGGAACATTTTCCAGATCAACTCTTTATTTCAAAATCTTTCCTTAACACAACTCATACCAAGATCACCTTTTCTACTTCATTTACTCCTCATTCTCAACTTAATTTCAAATCATTGTCATTCATAAAAAAAATATTATCCATGTTTAATCATGCGCACTAGATACGAAACATACATATGTTCAACTTCATTTTTGCTTTCATTTCACCTCTAGCTTTCACCTTAATTCTTCCCATTTCAAAACCTCTTATCCACTAAAACACCGTAGCAAATCATGAATCTATCCCCATTTCCCATTTCCTACTTTACTCTTGTCTATCATTTCTTGGTTCAAAACGTCTTCATTCATTTGTTCTTTACTCATGACTGATTTCAAAATTTCTCATTTAATAGTTCTATTCTTCCAAGAAAAGCTCGGGGTCCAACAAGTTTCCTGATTGTGGAATTGACAAGAGGCATACCAAAACTAAGCACAAGAGGTTGAAGGACAAATATCGGACAACCTTTGACATGTTAAACTGCAATGGGTTTGGTTGGAATGAAAGCAAGCAATGCGTTGAGGTTGACAGTAAGCAAGTGCTGGAAGAATGGTCAAGGGTAATTTTTTTTATTTTTCTTTGTTGGCTGCTTATAGAAGCATCTTAATAATAGTATGATTGCAGAGACAACCCAACAAGTACTACACTCCTCATTTTTTTAATTCCTTATTCGTAGATACAATCAAAAAAATACTAATACAAATCATTCGTTTTAAAATAATCAATGAATTACATATTTCCAATCATATTATATTGCAAGGGTACTTTGGTCATTTATACTATTTTTTATGTTCTGTCAATTGCAACCAAGCACATTTCTATTCTCGAGATGCATAGTTTTATGTATTTTGTCCATTACAACCAAATATCTCACTGTCTCCAATTTTTGTTCTATTGTGTCTCTAAATTTTTGTTTTGTTCCGTCTCAGTATATGAATCACAGTAACCAAACGTAGTGTAACAAATGGTGATTGGTTCATATGGGAGAATGGTAATAGGAATGAGAATGAATATAGTGAGAAATAGGAATTGATATTATCATTATAATTGTAATAGTTGATTAAGAGGAAGGAATGATTACCTACTATTAACAGTGGTTAGTTTGTAAAAAATATTAAGAAATAAAAAT
>JAOSBM010000204.1:15690358-15705163 GCA_027568955.1 Erythroxylum tenue | reverse complement strand
TTCCAATGAGGTAAAATATGACATTTTTAGGCTTTTGTGTTAAAAGCCATGCATTTTGAGGCGACTTTGGTCATTCCTGATTTTCCTCTTATAACTTTTGCATTTGACTTCCGATTCTCTCAATTTTCGAAGCATTATTTTAGAACATGAGTTCGAATTTTGGTAAATTCTTGAGCTAGAGAAATTCACTTGAGATAATTTTTGATTTTATTTTACTCTAGAGTCATGGAATTTTTTTTATTTGAGTTTGGGCCCTAAAGTAAATCAGTTTATTGGCGGAAATTAAGATGAATCTTACAAGATTTCGTCTAAGGACTTTAATTGAGTTTATAATCGGATATATGTATGAAGGTTTTGGTTTAAGTAGTTGGGTTCCGAATTCGAGATCTAACAGTTCTTGGGCTTTAAAAGTTGCTTCCTGCAACGGATTGATCTTGGTCTCTTCGCTCTTGCTTTTGCTTTCCGTCTTGTACTTCTACTAGACGGAGCCATTTGAGACACACGATATAGTCCCAAAACCCTGCGAAAAATTACTTCAACCTCGACAATAATAATTAAGTGCAAGAAATTAAATTAATGCACAAAATATTTATGTGAAAGACCCCTCTTAATTAAGGAAAAAAACTACTGTTTGAATTTTCAAGATCTAAAATCAATATAATATAACAATCAAGAGTACAGTCGGCAACTAACAGCAATAGTCTCAATGAAAAGTACAATTATCTCTAGCTTTTAGTATAAATTGAAAAACCTAATCAAATTAGTACTCTATACAAACTCAAGAGATACCAACATCGAATACTTGTCGATGATGATACGCTTCCTCTTGATTATCTCACCAAATAGCTGTCGTTCCTCATGTCAAAACAATGGAGTAGACCTCTCTTTTTCTCCTTCGCTGTTATCATTTTTACGGTAACCCTCTCTCTGTTGCAAAAAAAAAGGGTAAAGCCTATTTATCTCATCATAAATTATCTTCTTCAATAAGTCACCAAAACTTACCACCTATGGGCCAATCAAAGAACTCTTTATTTAGTGGGCCATCACTTGTAAGTAAAACAAAGCTCACCCTTGCAAAACTCATATAGCTAGTATTTGGGATTTGGGGAGATACCCAACATATTCCTCCCTCATCCCAAATCACCAAGCACCTCCACCTCATTCGAGAATCGAACCTTCTTCTTCACGGCCTTGTCCCTCAGGATGTAATGGCCCTCCACATAGCAAATGTTGTTATCGGCCTTCCTCCCTTGCATCACCAAGGGAGCACCGTAGTACACTTTGCACCACCTCCCACTTCCAACATATCTATGCTCGTACTTTATGAATTCACCCAAGGAAATAAGGCTAGCATGAGCACTTGGCATATACCTCACATTGTGAAAGGTTTGGGTCATACCATCATCTAGCTTCATCCTCACAATCCCCATACTTTGGACCTTTAATTTTTGATCACCTACCATGTTGATGTGGTCATATTCCCCATCTTGACGCAAAGTATCAAACAAAACTTGGTCTCTACAAACATGAACCAATTGGGCCAATTCCAACACCTAACTCTTTTGGCCCTCCTTCACCTCACCATGAGTAGCCAATAACAAATCATCATCATCATCACTTATTACCACATTAGCAGAATCACCATCATCATCTACTTTAATCTTGGCCTTCTTCTTTTGCGTCAAATAGAGACTCTTTAAGTCTTCAATCATCTTCTGACAACGACTTTGGATGTGGCCCTTCTCCATCATCTTCTGACAGCGACTTTGGATGTGGCCCTTCTCCTTACAATAGTAACACTCCACGCTACTAAAGTCTTTCATGCGCAATTTCAATCCACTCTTTGAGCCATCTCCCATTCTCTCTTGATTCCTCCCTTCCTCAAACTCCCTCATAACTAGTACTCGGTCAACATCACCCGGAGAACCTCCATCAACATGCTTCATTATCCTTTCGTTCTCCCTCAGTCTGCCATAGCCTCATCTAGCGTGATCTTTTCCCTACCAATAAGCAACCTCGTGATAATGGGTCAGTAGGACTTGAGTAGTGAGGACAACAATAAGAGAGCTTGCTCTTAATCGGTGATCTTCTCATCCGCATTCTTCAGCTGGCCACTAGTTGGTTGAACAAATTTTTGTGGTCCTGCAAGGTTGTACCCTCCTTCATCCTCAATTGGTACAACTCCATCTCAAGCATAAGATGTTAGTCAATGATTAGGAGGCATACACACGTTCGAGCTTATCCATCAAAGCTTTTGGATCCGTCTTACTCAAGTAGTTGTACTTGATATCTAGAGCTATAGTCAAGCAAATTGTACTA
Organism: Erythroxylum tenue; assembly: GCA_027568955.1. Taxonomy (NCBI): domain Eukaryota; kingdom Viridiplantae; phylum Streptophyta; class Magnoliopsida; order Malpighiales; family Erythroxylaceae; genus Erythroxylum; species Erythroxylum tenue. The sequence continues at coordinate 15,702,844 of JAOSBM010000204.1, read as the reverse complement.
ACTGCCTTTTTTTCATTAACGCCCACTTGGCATCATTCAAATTCGCCGTTTTGTCCGCTTTTAAAGCTGCATCTAAATCTAGTTGTACCAACAGGTCCTCAATAGTTCTCTTTCATACCCAAAAGTTTATTTTACATCAAACAAGGGAACATGAAATTTAGAAGTACTATTTTCACCCATTCTCTTCTCACACTAATTCCTCCCTAAATCAAACGAGCAGTAATTTTCCCTACACAAGGATCCTCCAACTACAACTATGATATCACTTGTTGGGGAAAATTACTACAACCTCAACAACAATAATAGCAAGAGAAATATAACGGAAGAAACTAAATCAATGAACATGCAATTTACGTAGAAAACCCCTCTCAACTAAGGAAAAACCACGGTCAGAATCTCAACGGACTAAAATCAATCCACTATAATAATCAAGAGTACAATCTACAACCAACAACAATAGTCTCAACGATAAGTACAATTATCTCTAGGTTCTAGTACAAATTGAAAAAACAAATCAATTTAGTACTATCTAAAAATCCAGGAGATACCATCACCGAAAACCTGTCGATGATGATCCACTTCCTCTTGATTATCTCACCAAACAGTTGTGTCCTACGCACCAAAACAATGGAGTAGACCTCTATTTTTCTCCTCCTCTATTCTAGTTTTTATGGCAGCCCCCTCTCTGTAGCAAAACAAGGTAAAGCCTATTTATTTCATCATAAATTGGCTTCTCCAATAAGTCACCAGAATCTACCACCTATGGGCCAATCAAAGAACTCTTTACTTAGTAGGCTACCACTTGTAAGTAAAACAAAGCTCACCCTTTCAAAACTCACATAACTAGTATTTGGGATTTGGGGAGATACCCAACACTAATGCCTACGAAAAATTGGTTGATACAAATAAAGTACAAACAGGCAGTAGCAGTACCATAAACTACCAAGATTTCTAATTTTATAGTAAAGTTGACTAGGAACGGGGGTTCAGATCACCTGTTCTCGTTGTTATGCTACTATCCTATTTTATGAGCATTCATCCATTCAATTTTTATAGGTCCCATTTATATAATGGATGGATGCTTATGGAATAGAATAAGAAGAGAGTAATGGGGACAAGTAATCTATTCCTTAAGAATGGCTGAAAAGTGAGTCCGAGAGTGTTTAAATCAAGTAGGACTAGTCTTTCAAAGTATAACAAATTTGACCTTAAGTGCCCACAAACCAAGTACATATTACAACAATCTTTTCAAGATCAAAACCAAGACTTTGCCGAAAAACAAACATGTACCATTGTCCAATTTTTAGAACTCAACTAAATTTTTCTGCACACTCGAACAAAAAGACAGGATTTAGCAAAAACCATGATTGACCCACCTTTCAGATAAGGAATTTCAACATTGTTTCAAGAAAGAAATCAGTAAAAAACATAGGACAGGAGATAGAGAGAAGAGTCTTCTACTGTTTGATGTTGAAAAAAAGATTCTTGTGAAGACAAAATGTTTAAGCAAATAGAAACAAGAGTTACCTTCTATTTAGGAAAGACACTATCAAAGAAATGTACGCTTGTTGATGCAAAGTGAGAGGTGTTTATAATTTACTCAAAAGGCTTATAGACGTAAGGTTAAATAATTTTAAAATATATTTTACGACGAAAATTTATAAAAGTACTAAATTAATAATATTATTAAGTTTTTATTTAATTATTTTAATTCAAAATTATTTTTCAATTGAGTACCAAATATGTGACAAGTTCATATAAAATGTTTTGATATAATTTTAATTATTTATTATATAAAATAATTAAGTAAAAATTTAAAATAATGTTATTTTTTATATTTATATCATCACAAAATATATTCAAATAAATTTAATTGTAAAAGTACTCTTTAAAATAAATAAATTACAAAAATATTTGTATCTTTTATCCCAAACAAGACCTAGTTTGCTTAATATTTGTATCTTTTATCCCAAACAAAGCCTAGTTTGCTTAATATTTGTATCTTTTATCCCAAACAAAACCTAGTTTGCTTATAGTTTCTTTGGATACCTGGTCTGCTTTCATTATAATAAAAGGAACTTTTAGCAACGAAAAAGCCATCGCTAATAATTCCTCAACGTCACTAAATTCCCATGACAGAAAGCTATAGGCGATGTTTTTTCTTAATCGTCGCTAATAGTTTTTCCCTATACTTTAATTTCGTAGCGAAAAATTATACGCAATATTTTGAGAAATCATCAGCAATATAATTTGGCTATGTTAGTTTTTGTAGCTAAAGATTATTAACTACGTTTTCAAAAACATAACATTTAGCTATGTTTCCACTATTAATTTTATTTCAAAAAAGGCAACGTTTAGTTACGTAACATTATAATTTATTTCAAATATAATTTATCATTGATTTTAGTATCTATAATATATTACTAATGTGGAGTATCATATAAGTAAATTTTATTTCATGTTATTTTATATGCGAATTATAATAAACTAATTAAAAAAATTTTAAAAATAAAGTTGTATATCATATTTCGCTAAATTATTAAATTTTCATGTGTCATTTTTACTCGAATTGTCCTTGAATTTCAGAAAAAAGAATTTTTTAAAATTAGATTATCTTTTTATCATATATTTTATTGGATTAATGAATTATGAGATCTAGCACATCATCTTTATGGAAATATTTTCTTGCTTGACCATGGGCATTAGTAAGACCTTTTCGATATTTGGTAGATACATTGAACACCTTTGACAATATGATAGTGACATATATTGACAAGGGATTGATGCAACAAAACTCTCAAAAAAATTAACTAAGACACCACAAACTTGGAAAGTGTATAAGCTGCTCATTTCGAAAAATATAGCCACATTTGAAATCGAAATTAATGTAGCACTGAGGAAGCTAAAAATTCATTTTCAAGATAAGCTAAAGTTCACTTCATCTACTAGTCATGGAAATTTAAAAATAATAGTTATTAGTTGGCATTTATTTTCTGTTATGTCATTTTTGTTGATTATCAATTATGGTAGTTGTTAATTATTTATCTTAATTTTATTGTTTGGAGTAGTCAAGTTACTCCAAATAACTATAGAAACTAGTTGGGATAAATTCCAACCATGAAAGGTCATGATGGTTAGGAAAAAACTACTATAACTTGTCTAAAACCTATTGGCTATCTATATGTATATTATAGGCTAGAAAAGTGTTGGATTTTGCCTTTTTCTAGACCTCATTTCGTGTTCATTTCTTATAAGAAATCAATAAATGTTACTTACTTATATTTGATTTGATTCTATGTCATTTATTGCACAAAAAATGCCATAATTTTTGTAACACCTGTTTGATTTAATGTTCCAAGGACGTGTTTAGAAGGTGTTTGACATAATTACTAAGTGAAGCACACTCAAGTTGTTTGTTAGAATTCTCCTTAAAACTTAGCTGAGGGACTAAGTTATGAAACAAGGGATTTGAAAGAATTTAATTAGCTTCAAAACACCCATATAATGGTTGGTATCACCGTATCTGAGCTAATACTTAAAGCAACGTGAGGTGATAAATGGTGAGAAAAAATATGGAACAATTAAAGGAAAGAATAGCTCAGTTAGAGAAAATTCTTATACTAGTTCAAGAAAAAGAGGGATTCACTATGGTTGCTCTTTTGGATTACATGAATGAGGCATTAGAACAAACCTTAAAATGCTTGGATGACATTTTAAGAGAGATAAATAGAAAGGTATCCGTAATGGATAATGCATTGACACTTCTCTGAACCAATATTGTCCACCACAATAGGGGGCCTGGATAAGGCTAAAAGTCCTATAATCAAAGCCTTTTGATAGTGTCTGAAATGCTAAGACATTGGAGAACTTTCTATGGGACATAGAACAATATTTTTATATATTAAGGGTGTCAGAAGTGGATAAAGAAATGTTGACTAGTACGTATTTTGTAATTGATTCCAAGTTATAATGGTGAGTAAGGATCAACGATGATCTAACTGGAGGACATCCATGAATTGAAACATGGTAGGTGCTAGTATAGGAACTAGAGGACTGGTTCTTATTTTGAAATACCTCTTAGATAACAAGAGAAGCCATGCAGAAGTTACAATATATTGAAAAAATGATATGAAATTATGTTAAGACATTAAGCTTTTTAACATTGAATATTCACAACATATTAAAAGAAAACAAGGTATTCATCTTTCTATAGAGACTCCAATCTTAGGCACGAATTGATTACAAAGGAAAGGTTTCTAAGATCTTCCTAATGTTACTACTTATAAAGATCGGTTGGTATATTTACAACTAAATAAAGATAAGGAAAAACTCTCTAATGATAATGGAAATGGCTAGGCTACTAGAGATCATTTCGTTGTGAAAAATGAGAAAGGTAAACATAGCCAATTCTCTCACAATTCTGTTCAGCAAAAGATTACTTATTTCATATGTAGCAAATTGCACTATGCAAGGGAGTGCTCAAGATAAATGAGGCCTGAATGCATTGCTAGCTGAGGAAGAGGATAATGATGAAGTAATGATTATCAATTTGTTGATCGTGAAAAAGGCAATTATGAGTGGAACTTTTACCACCTTTGATGAATAAACATAATGGATGCACATTAAAGGGGGTTAAGAGAGGGAACATATACACTTCTTTTGATAACTATGAGGGGATACAAATGGACATATAGTCTCATTTATACTTTGTTTATTGATGGAAAAATTGTTACTATCTGTTGCAATTTAGCATTAGTGGTAGGGTTGCTGCCATAAAAATTAGAAGAAATGACATATATAGGAGTGACATTTTTGGTATATGTTTACGCAACATGTTGTGTTAGTCTTTGTAAAGCAAAAGTTGATGGATTGACCAACTATATGAGTAAGTAACCAAAGAAAAATATATTTGATAGATTCATCACAATTGTTATCGACGAGAATGTCGAATTTCTTTTACTAAGAGAGATATATAAGACCTTATTTTTAGTGTTTGTTAGATATACCTATTGCGCAACTTGGACAATATGATGGTGGCATGTTTTAACAAAGAATTGATGCAATAAATCTATCTAGAAAATAAGTTACAAAAAGGCTAAAAGTGTGTAGGTTGTCCATTTCAATAAAATGCAACCACATTCATAACCAAAATGATCATGACATTATGGTAACTAAAAATTCAAGTTCGGGACAAGCTAAAGTTTACTTTAACTTTTGGTTGTGGTAGTTATAAAATGATAGTTATTACCTATCAACTATTTTTGTTTACATTGTTTATGTTAGTTATCATCTATTTGTCAGTTGTGGTAGTTATTAGTTATTTATCCTAATCTAATTCCTTAAAACAGTCATGTTACTCCAAACAAACTGATTAGGATAAGTTACAACCATGAAAGGTGATGATGGTTAGGAAAAACTACTAGAACTTATCTGAAACCTACTAGCTATATGTATTGAAGTTGTAAACTAAAAAAGTGTTGGATTTTTACCTTATTCCAGACCTCGCATTCATGTATTATTTCTTGTAAAACATCAATAAATGTTCCTTACTAATATATGATATAATTCTATGTCATTTACTTCCCAAAAAGTCATAAAATCGAATTGCCTAATACTATTTATGGAAATGTTCCAAGGGCTAGCCTAGAAGGTGTTTGATATAATTAACAAGTGAACCACACTTAAGCTATTTGTTGGAATTCTACTGAAAACTTAATTGAGGGACTAGGTTGTGATACAAGGGAATGAAAGGCATTTAATTTACCTAAAAAAACCTTAAGAAAATTGGCATCAAAGCCAAGACTCAAAAGGACGTGGGAATATAAATGGTGAAAAAATTATGGAATAATTGAGGGAAAGAATGATTTAGCTGGAACAAATTCTTGGACTAATTCTGGAAAAAGACATATCTACTATGGCTGCTTATTTGGCTTTCATGAATGATGTATTGAAACACATCCAAAAAAACGCTTAGATGACATTTTAGGAAAGGAAAATATAAGGGTGTTCATAATGGAAGATGCATTGGCACTTCTCCAAACCAATATACACAACAGAGGGTGTTGGGTAAGGCTAAGAGTCCTAAAATCAAAGCATTTTGATGGTATTCAAGATTTTATGACATTAGGGAACTTTCATGTTGTAAGGGTGCCAAAAGTGAATAAAGTAACGCTAGCTAGTATGTATTTAGCAAGTGATTCCAAGTTATAGTGAGAAGAAAGGATCGATGATGACCTAAATGTGATATGTCTATGAATTGAGACAAGGGTGGTGCCAATACTAAAGCTAAAGGAGTAGTTATTACATTAAAATACCTCTCAGGTAGTGAAGGGAATCTTGTGGAAGTTATAACATGATAGAATTTTCCAAAATTATATCAAAGCATTTAACTCTTTAGTGCTTGATATATATAACTTGTCAAAAGAAGACAAGTTATTCAACTTTAAGTTAGGACTTTTATATTAGGCATAAATTTAACTCTAGAGTAAAGGTGTCCAAAACCTTCCTAATTTAATTGCTACTATAGATCGGTTGGTAGATTTATGAACATATAAAAATAAGAAAAACTATCAAATGGTAATAGAAATGGTATGGCTGTTAAGAGCATTTCTTTAAGAAAAATTAGATAAGTAAGAACAAGCAAACCTGTCACAATTTTGTTCAACAAAAAATCAATTGCTTCATATGCAACGAACCTCATTATGCAAAGCAATGTAATAAGGTTGAGAGCATGTTGGATGAGGAGGAGGATAGTGGTGAGTAAAAAATTATCAATCCATTAATGGTGGAAAATACACCTAGGAGTGGAACTTGTAGGGTCTTTGATGAGTAAATACGATCAATTCACATCGAGAAGACTTGGGAGAATGCTCTTACATACTTCCTTCAATGATGATGAGGGGTTATAGATGGACTTGTAGTCCTATTCGTGGTTATTTTATTGGTGGAAAATTATTGATGTTTGTTGGGATTTAAAATTGGTACGGGGGTTGCTGACACAAAACTCAGAATAAATGACATATACAAGAGTGTCATTTTTGGTATATGTTTACTCAACATGTTGTGTTAGTCTTTATAGTGTAAAAGATGATGGATTAGCTAACTTTGAGAGTATGTAGGCAGGGACAAACATGTTAGACAAATTCGGCACAATTGTTGTTGGTGAGGACATCAACTTTCTTTTGTGGGGGAGATTTATGAGACTTTCTTTCCGATGTTTGATAGATACACAAATTGCACAACTTTTACAATATAATGGTAACATATTTTGACAAGGAATTGATTTAACAAAGTTATCCAAAACATTAACTAAGTCACCAAAAAGCTAAAAAGTGTACAAGTTGTCCACTTCTATAAAATGCAGTTATATTCAAATTTAAAATGACTGTAGCATTATAGTAGCTGAAAATTCATATTTGAGACAAGCTGAAGTTCATTTTATACCCTTATGTTCTATTGGTTTAAATTATTTACGTAGCATATTTTGTTAAATTATTATTAATTATTCAAGTTATTCAATTTTATATTTAATTTCTTAAAAAAGGGTTAAATTGTACTAAATATTTAATTATCCCATCAAGCAAAACCACATAGTCTAAACGGCCAAAGATGAAAAAAAAAATGTAAGAGTCAATAGACAAAATGACAACAGCAAAAAGAAGCTCTTGGGAGGAACAAAATGGCAAGCAAGCAAGAGCAAAACGCAGAGTGCAAGGAGACTAAGAGACAACAACTGGACAAAACAATTGAAGCAACTAGCAACCCAAATAAACAGCAAAAGACAAACATAGCATCAAGTAATAAGGATAAAATACAGAACAACCCAACAGACCAAAAAAAATGATGTAGCAACCAACGAAGAGGGATTAAAGTGCAAATAGTTAAGGCATCAACCATTAGCAGAAACGATGTAGTAGCTATGTCAAGGAAATAGTTAAGGCATCAGCCATCAACCTAACCAGATGCAAAATGCAACACATAGCTATGTCAAGGAAAATGCAACACACCTAGAAGAGAGGAAGTAAAATGAAAATGCAAGGGAGAAAAATGCAAGGCCAAAACAAAGTAGTAGAGCAGAAAATAGTATCACGCAAATGCAGACAACCGGAGGAGAAAAAAAGGCAGAGGAGATAACACACAACAACACCAAAAATTCAACAACATCTCCGGCTCAAAAACCACATGGAAATCCATTTGAAATATATTTGATAAGAAGAAATCTTTAGGATAAGGGGAACCCACAGAAAATCAAGAAACGTGCATTGTTTGGTGTAACACCCCACTCTCGTGACACACGTACTCGACATCCTGAGTGATATCCGAATGTGTACCCTGCAAGGGTGGAATGTTAGAGCACTCACTTCGCTAACTTAATTATGGCATCATCATATAAAAACATAAACATCACAATATTTTAAAACCGAATTCCTCATTTCATTTTATAAAAACCGAATATGTACGTTGAAATTTTTGCAAAATCCTCCAACTATGTACATCATCAAAATCTAATACAAAACACGCTACATGAAAGAGGAATTATACAAAAATTTATATCTCATCCTTCAATCTCAACTAACCGACCTTTGAGTCATTTCTCTAATCCGAAATTACAAGAACTATGCTTCTTGTAAAGTCTCTCTATCACTAGTGTCCTCTCTCGGTCCTAAAATGTCAACTTTGCAATTTTGGTGAGTTTTACGAACTTAGTGAGGTAACCATCCTCGATGGTTCACTTAATTCATAAAAAACATCATCATATAAAAACACATAATTCACATCATCTCATTTATCATGTAGCATCATCTATCACATTCAGAGTAATCATACCGATCATTTATAATAAACATATCAATTATAAATGCAATGCTCATAAGACTCACTTTCATTTATTACTTTGTTATGATTGAGTGGCTTTCACTAGCCCATATCCCTTGTGGATTTCGAGCTTTTATCAGATAATGTCCCATATCCCTTAGTGGATAACAGGTACAATAACAATTGAGCCAAAGACTCTTATCACTTGCTGAGCTGTAAGCTCTTTTTACGGGCGATTTCGATCACAACAGCCTTTATCTTTCATGCATTCATGTAATCAAGTGCATCACATTCTCATATTTTCAATCAATCACATGATTTCATATTCACATTCAGAACACATTTATCATTGGACCTTGATTCGACAATTAACAAAATTGTTGAGTACACTTATTTCAGTCATATTCACGTACAAGTAGCACTTCCAATATCTCATACATCAAACGCCTCGGACTTTCAAAGTCCGGAATCAACACAATCAAGTTCACATTCATAAGATAATTTAGAACATAATTTAAAACAAACAATCAATTAAGTGAGACCGTCTAGGTTGCTCTAGAAACCTATTGCCTTGATGTCCCAGCAACGTCTGGATGTTGACGCTCTAAATGCTCCTCTATATCATGCAATATACATTTACACATATCACAATTTGCATAATTATATAAATACTCTTTTATGCACATAAGTATATATGGATTATATACTATGCATGCTCAATGACAATCCTAGGTATATTTCTAATATTCTCATCGCATAATCATTCTTATACCAACACTTACATAAGTATAATTTGAACTTAGGTTTACACCTTAATAAAAAAAATTGAATCTAAGTTCATACTCAATTGATCATTCCAGATTTTTCTAAAAATAGGTTTTTAGGCCAATTTTGCATGATCATTATGACAAAGAAAATGAAGTATTTAAGCAACACCTTCTTCTAAAAAAAATATTCCTATATGTCTTAAGTTTCTAATGACACCAAGATCATAAAATTTGGTTATGTATTCTAAAATTTATACTCAAAATACTTCGGACTGTTCTTAAACTGTAATAATACTATGTACTCAACTTGAAGACAAATTTTGAAATTCTTAAAGATAGAATTAAAATTCTATTTCTTCAAGAAATTTGTATCCATATGTCTCTAGTTTAATCTAAATAAAACATATTCTCATTTTGATATCTACATATCAAAATATGGCCAAATACTGAAGCATGTTTAGTGAAAACACTCCATTTATCATATTCTAGCACACTTCATCATTTTCATCCTAAATTCATCAATCAATCTTTTCTGAATGAATTCAGATGCCATAAATTTTTATGGAGAGGAACAAAAATGTGTGAGGAGTTTGTTGTTTTAAATTTCAAGTTATTCGGAGGTCAGGAGAAAAAGTTATTGCCAAAAGAATGAAGGATGTTCGAAACTGTAACTTTTTGGTAAGCCTTCATTGTCACGATCATGCAATCCTAGTCGATAGCGCAATGTCACGATCGTGCACTACGAGACACATCACTAATGTGCATGATCGTGCACTACCTCATTTTTTCTCCAAATTCACAAACTGCAGATTTTTCTTCTTTTCTCCTTCCTCTCTTTTGCTTAATCTACCATTTCTAACTTAAGTCCTCACTATTTCCTCTTCATTCCTACTTTCATTTCAACTCAACTTATTCACACTAAATCAAAACCCATGATTAAACACAAACATCAGAAATAGGACATCATTTACACATATTCATCATTTTCTGCATTTCTTCATCTGCTGTACTTTTTCATCTTTACCAACACCTTCATTTCATCTCTAACTTATCAATTTTAACTTTTTCCCATATCACGACATCACCTTACACCTTTTTCCTTAACTCTAGACTCATTTTAGTTCATTTCTAAAAGACCCAATAAGATTCACGTAATGATAGCAAAAACAGAGCATACGCATCTCATTTCTCCAAAAAAAATTTGAACTCATTTTATACATATTTTCAATGATCTTTCAAACTAAAAAAATCATTTCAACAACATCTTATGACATATTGATCATCAAAAAATGCAAAAGCAAGACACACGATATTCTCTAAATTTTTACTGAGGTTTCAATATATATATAAAACCTCATTTTATAAACAAAAAACTGTTAACTAACGTGATGCATGTTTCATTCTACATATCTTGAAAATAATATGATACTTACTTGTTTACAACTCCAAATCCCTCAAAATCACATGAACCCTTGCTTTCCAATACAACACGATCATCAACAATTGAAGGTTGTAAGGTTAGGTATTTTTGTGACAGTGTGGAAGGTAACATAATGAAATAATAAGTGAAAAGGGAGAGTAAAACTTGCGTTGTGAGGATGATAAAGTTTCTGGAAGTAATAAGCTTACAGAGGATGAAGAAAGTCACAAAGAAGAAGAAGAAAGTAAGATCAAAACAATTAATTTGATCTTTCTAGTACATTCGTAGGAATAAAGGCTAAGTTTGGCAAGTTGCACTTGTCACTTTTTCAATTTTTATAAGCTTAAACTAGGTTCTCTTATTTAACTAGTCTAATCATCTCCAATTTTTTTACTCCAATTTTCTCTCAATTTTTCAGTATCATTTGTCAATAAATCCCAAAATCATTTATAAAATTTTTCGCTGTCATTTGACCCCTATTTCTACTACCATTTATCAATCTTCTTACCGCTTGGCATTTTTCCTAATCTAGAAATGGCCAAAATTTCAGAAATTTTCCTAAATTTCACCAAAAATTCCAAATCAATAATTATTATCATCAAATCCGTTTTCAACACATATAAACCACATTTCTCAATATAATCACATTTATAAATCAATTATACCTGGAAAATTTCAATAAATGCATGTATAATCATTTAAATGTGTGCAAAATTCAATATTCACATGTGTATGTATGCCATATTATGTACGAAAATGAAATGCACTTTCTAACCTCTCAATAAACTCTCGTATACACTATTCTAGCCTTAACGTGGGTAACGGGATATTACATTTGGAGCCTCTCATGAGGCTATAAATAGGTAGCATCTGGGGAGGAAATAACAAGCAAGTAGTCATGCAAGCGTGAGATTTTGGAGTGCATTTTTCATTTGTCAAAGGCGGGTCAAAGCTAGGAGATAGAGCGAGGAGCGTTGGAAGTGTTTAGAGAGCTATAAGCCGACTAGAATCGAGCTAGTTCACAACTGATAGAGGAGAAATCATAGACCTTTTAGGGTTGATCCGAGGTCTGTGAAGGGAGAAAAATTCAGCGAGTTTTTCAAAAGCCCTTACTCTCTTTGTTTCTAGTTTCCTATGATTAATTGTTAAATTCTAGTTTAGATATGTTCTTTTGATTATTTGAGATATTATTTTAATTAAATTTATTATCAAATGAATTTATGACACGACCCGTATTCTTTGGACCGTGTTGACACTAGGGAATAGGTAGGCTTAATGCCACCAAAACCCGTAGTAAGCCCAACTTTTCTATATTCTACAGAAAATCCGGCATGACCTATTTGTTTGTTTGATTAATCCTTATACCTGCTTAATTGGTTGTAAGAAGTAAGGATCCCAACTGCAATTGCCACACACACATCTACTCATCAACAGCTAATCTATGATCATCTCATATCATCAACCGACATCATTCTCAATAACATA
>JAOSBM010000204.1:15640390-15653078 GCA_027568955.1 Erythroxylum tenue | reverse complement strand
CTTCTTCTCATGCAAGACACTCTTCTTTCTCTTCATTTAATCCTCCTTTTTATACTTCCTCAAGTCACTTAAGCCCAAAGCTCAAGCCCATTAGTCTTTTAAATGCTAAACCTCTTCTATTTTCACTTAAGCCCACTTCTTCACTCAAGCCCATATTTCCAACTAACATATTTACTTTCATTTAATTCATGTTACCTAACCTCATTAATACTATCATACTTAATTAATGTCAACTTAATTTAACCTATCAAGGCTTCTAATTAATAATCATGCTTAAATAATTATATAAAAAAATTCAGGGGCCAATATAATCATTCAATTCGTGCAAACATACTAACTTATGTTTTTCATAATTAAGCACTTTAAACTGAATATACATATTAAACAACACATTAACACCCTATTTATTCACCCAAGGTACTTGTACATATACATTCATAATTAGTAATCAATCGAAAATGTATCTATCGCTAAGTACCCATTCATGAAAAATTCTCATTATTTTTAAAAATTAGTAGGTTTTATTTATTGAAACATTATTTTTAAAAAATTTTCTTTAGCTTTAACCTAATTTTTTAACATGAAAACAAGCATTTTATCGTGAATGTCTCCTAGTTACTCAACTAGGACATTATTTAGCTTGGTTGGAATGTCATTATAATCTTTTAATTCGAAGACAAATATTTTGTCATGAATGCTCCCGGTTACTCAGTTATATCATATTCTTAACTAGCTACCAGCTTTATTCTTAACTCGATTTGTTTCAAAGGGGGTCAATGGAATAATTATTGATTTAAAACACACATTTTTTAATTTAACTTAGCCTACCTCGTTTCTTTTTGTCTGTCATCCTCATGAAATGTTACTAACAATGCTAACTCATTCAATTGACTTATAATTATAAATGGATACAAACAAATTTCCTAAGGTGAACAAAATGAATATCATATCCTAAGTAGCATGCATGTTTAACCAAAGATACTTAAAACATAAAATTCACAAATCAATATACCTTCACAAATTAAATAACTTTGTTCAAAGCTAAACTAAGTCCCTTAAATTATTGCCATTGACACATTCACACAATTCATACATATGCAACACAATGTTCACTCATGTCAACCTAATCAAAACTAACACAATATGGTATGCAAAATTCACACATATATTACATGCCAATGCACAAATGAAATCCCTATACTTAGACATCACATTGTCCTCAATGTGAGAAATCAAAACAAATGTATAAAAATAAAAATGACAAGCAATGATATAAATAAAAGGGTAAGAGCATGAAAGCCATTAAGGTGATCGAGGTGACGATGTTGGAGACGGAATGTGAACACGTTGAACAGTGAAGTATTTGTAAATCTTCTTGATGTTTCGTCACTGTCGTCGTTGTTCTTACACCATCTCCTTCAGCAGTTTGTTGTTATCAAAGACTAAAGTGAAGACCTTCCCCTAGCTTTCCTCTTTATCATCTTTTGTTTCTTCACTTGGCCATTAAGCTTGCTTCCCTAACTTATAGTCACTTCAAAAAAACAAGAAAATTAGCAATCCAAACCATTATAAGAACATAAAAAGTTTAAAATTGATTACTAGAATTCAAATCAAACCAAACTACACAACATTTCCAATCTAACTACCGAACATGCTAAGTTATGGTCAATATCTTGACCTTGCATCTTTTAAAACTTAACCGGGATCAATTATGAGTATCTTGCTACCACCTTTTTCTCTACAAAGCGATTTTATAGCATGTAAATAGGTTACATATTGGGAGATAATGAAATGGACATGATCAATCGAATCGAAGGACCCAAGTAATTTTTGTAATGCCCTTTTCGATAACAAATTGTCAAGATAATAAAAAATGATGAAATCCCATGAATCTTTGATGGATTCAAACAGTTTGTATTGTACGAAGGTGAATTGATCATCTTCTTCTGCAATCACCATCATCCACTCTTCCGCTTCAACTTTTTGAGCAGGGAATTTTGTATATTCCTCAAACTCTATGTTCTTTGTCACCTGTTCTTCATAACGTACTTCTTTAAAGCAACCTTTCTCTTAAGCTTTGATATAATCATCCATTATGTCTATCTTCATACAAGAGCTACTTTCTTTCGGATGTTTCAAGTCTTTGCTCATACTGAACTCTACATGCTTATCACCAATCCAAAGAAACAATTTGCCTTCATAAACATCTACCAATGCTTTTCTAGTGTTCATGAAGGGTTGCCTAAGAATTAGTGGATAGTTCTTATCCTCTTTGAAATCTAATATGAAGAAATCCACAAGAATAATGAACTTGTCCACCTTTACCATAACATCCTCCACCATGCCAAATTGTTTCTTTATAGATCGATCTGGTAACTGAACAAGCATTGAAGTTAGCTTCACATCATCAAGCCTCAATTTCCTAAAGGTCGACAAAGGCATAAGATTTATGCTTGCTCCTAATTTTCATAAACACTTTTCAAATTCTAACTCACCAATTACATATGGTATTGTAAAGCTTCTAGGATCCTTTAGCTTAGAAGGCATGTGATTGGTGATTTCTATTAGTGCTACCATCTGATTCTCTTCCCAAGTCCACTTCTTTGTTAATATGTCATTAAGGAACTTTGCGTACTTGGGCATATGTTCTAATACCTCCACAAAAGATAAATTAATTTGCAAAGTTTTCAACTTATCTATGAAATTTCCAAAATATGAATCTAGTTTGTTCTTTATTAAGCATTGGGGAAGTGAAACCTTGGGTGGATATAGTGAAGGGGCAACTTAAAGAGGATACTCACTCATGTCCATATCCTTCTTCTTCTTTTCTTGGTCTTCTTCTAGGTGGGTTTCATATTGTTTCTACACTAATTTCTCGAGCTCTTTCCTACTTATAAGTGTGATTGCCTTGCGTTGCTCCCTTGGATTTGCTTCAGTATTGCTAAGGAGACTCCCCAAACTTCTTAATAGATAACATATTTTCCAGTTATCTCATTTGTACCTCTAATTTATGAATGGACGAGGCATATTTTTTAGTTACTTGTTTGAACTTCCCTTCCAGCCTCTTCTGGGCCTCATCCATGCATATGATCTTCCCATCCAGCCTTTTATAAGCTTCATTCATGCTCATGAGCTTGTTCATAATCTTGTCCAATTTAGAGTCATAAGCATTTAAATTATTTTTTTGAAATCCAGGTGACCTTTGATTTTGCATTTGGTTACCCTTATTATTTAACCGAAAAAAAATTGGGTGGTTGCCCCACCCAAGGATGTAAGTGTAAGAATAAAGGTTGTTTCCTCATTCTCGACCAAATTGTGTCCATGTAGGTAAGTTGCTTCTTATTGTTATTTTGCATTAAAAAACAATCGGCGATGATATGATTAACTTGTCCACATAACTCATACGAATGCTAAATTGCTCTAACTAGAGTGGATGAAGTGTCTTACAGGCTGTTCAATTTTCTTGTTAAGTTATTGATCTCAGCCTGCATGTTGTCATTGAATCTACAACAATGAATCCCTTATGATCTAGGAAAATAGACTACAGTCCACTTTTGTCCAACATCCAAGGAAAATTGTCTTTTGTCTTCTCTTCTAGCAAATCCTCAGCTTCCTCAATTTTCCTCCACATAAGAGATCCTCCACAAGCTACATCTATGGTGCCCCTCATGGGTGATATTAAGAGATCCTCAATTCTTTTGGTAGATTATGGTGCAGACATCTCCATTACAAGTCCTTGTAACACTCCCACACTTCAGAGAGCGACTCCCCATCATTCTGTTGGAAATTTGTGATCTCCTTTATTAATTTGGTCATCTTTTCTCGACAGGAAGCACTTATCTAAAAATGTGTGCACTAGCTGCTCCAATGTCGTGATGTTAGTCAAGTTTAAGGAATGATACCATGGTTTGGCTCTATCCCTTAGGGTAGAAGGAGAGAGCCTCATCCTAATAACATCTTCAGACATATTATTATATTGGAAGGTATCACAGATCTCTAAGAAATTTACTAACTGTGCGTTAGGATCCTCATTCACTAACCAATAGAATTGCACATTGGTCTGTAGCATATTCAGCAACACTAGTTTTATTTCAAACGACGTTGGCACCGATGGTTGAGTGATGCCTTGTTATGCAGCGTTGAACCCTAGTCTCGTAAAATCGATAAGGATTTGTTGCTGGTCTCTTTGATTGAATTCTTTTTTCATTGTTCAGTTGATCTCCTCTTCACATCTTGCTCTTGAAATTGTGCATTCTTGTCTCATTATATCAAGTGCTAGAGTTTCTTCGATCTTGCTTGAACTTCGAGTAACTCTTGTTTTCGTACAGTCACACGGACACAAGAAAGGCAAAAAATTCATTAGACTAGTCCTAAACTACTTCTCTGACAACGACGCCAAAAACTTGTTAAGCAAGTTTTACCTCTAATAAAACTCCTAATATTCACAATTGTACGGATCATAAACTTGTAGTATTGAAGGTGTCGATCCCACGAGGAAATAGTTAAAACCAAGTGAAACTTTGTCTAAGGTAGTGAAATATGAATTGAATGAAAGTAAATAAAAGAAATCAAATAAAATTAACTAAATAATCGACTAACAATTGAGCTGCCACAATTATGTAAGGATGATTAATGATAAAGGCTCAGGATTTATTTTTTTTGGTGTTTTGTTCCCTTAACCACTATTGATTCAATTAGGTAATGATGCTAGATTTTCTAAGGGATTAATTACTCTCTCTTAAGACCTAATTAATTTAATTGATTACAAAGTTTTAAATTTTGCGATCTCTCGATTCACAAAAACTTTCTAACATTTTCAACTATTTCTTAAATGATCTTTTGAATAATTGTGTTCTTACACAAGATCTCTCTTCGTATGATTATCAATATGATAATTGTGTGACTTATTAAATTGTCAACTCTCGTTACACAACCTGATTTGATTACTTTGGACTCACTCTCTCGATTTATTGTAGAAGTATTGACATGCACAATTATCACCACACCAAAATATTGTATTGAATTCAATAATAATCAAGTCATAAAACAACTAAAGAAAAAACCCTAATCTGGGAATTTAGAACATCGTAAAAGTAAATAACATCTTAGAATCTAGTTTACATATCAAGACAAAGAAATATCAAAAGGAAAGAAAGAAAATATTGATTTGGAACTTGATTTGGAAATTTGGAAATCTTCTATGTTCTTCTGATCCTCTTTGTTTGATATAATTTTGCAAGATAGTGCCTACCTTTTTGGAGTGATTTAACATTCTTAAATAGTCCCAGAGGGTTTTTGAGGTGTAACTAGGATTTCTACCCTGTGTTCAGTTCCAAAAATGCCCCTGAACCTTAAAATAAATGGAAAAAGTTGCACTTGGGAAGGTTCTGTCACAATCGTGCATCTAGTGTCACGATCGTGACTCTATAAAATTAGTCTTTATCACATTCATGCATATGAAGTCACGATCGTGACTTTGGGTATTTCTCTTCTATCACGATTGTGACATGGGAGTGACGATCGTGACCTTGCCTATGTAGCTCCATGCACATCCAAATCTTTTATTCTTCACCTACCTGAGTTCCAAAACTAACAAACATATCAAACACCTCAAGAAACATATAATTACGAATGAAAACATGCTCTAAACCACACAAACACTTAGAATATAAATAAACACACACATTAACATAATTCTAAGCCTATACATGCAACAATCATCTATTTATAAATACACTCAAACACCTATCAAAATATAGTTTAAACTACACCTATAACCCTTTAGTCAATCAATTTGGTTATAGTTTAGTGAAAATTATTTAAAGACATTCTTTATCTTGTACATGTTTAGATATGTATGATAAAATCTATGAGATAATTATACATTAAAAATAAAGTTATAATGAAATTATAATTATGAGATTTATATTGCATTTATGTATTATTTCTAAATTTTTCCTAGTCATTGTTCTATTAAAACTGGACATTAATATAACGTAAAAAAGACTAGCACATATTATATTTTTCCTTATGAAAGAAGTAGTCGATCTTATAAACTAAAGTATAGAGATATTTAAACAAAGGTGTAAGTGCTTGTTAGAGAAAAAATTCACTGAACTAACCTGATATAGGAAATCCATTTAAAACATTACTTATATGTCTATAGAAATTCTCATTTTGATAATGTATAAGTGATTCTTTGACTTGAGGTTTCGAAAGTTATCTTGTATAGAGATTGTTATATTTTGGTACTACTTATGACCTATTCCAATCAAAATAGCTCATTTGGTAGTCATTGAACATAACATAACTTATATGGAGGTAGTTGAATTATCAATATATAATTCATCACCCTAAAGTAATTAAGTAGAATATTTTTTAATTAATATTGATTAAAAAAATCCTTGATTCGAAAGCAGTTAATAGAATACAATAAGAAATTGATCAAGCTTTGGAATAAATACAAATAAAGATTCATAATTTATTATGATTTATGTATTAATAATTTTATAGAATTAAAGTGATCTTAATTTTTGGAAAATCAAAATATGAAAAAATTTTATAATTATTCCGCTGCAGTCGGGCCTGATTTCACAACACATAGATGATTGATTCTTTCCGAGTTTTATTTTCAAATTAGGGGCTTCGAAAATTAATAATCCAAGCCATTAAGAAACATGAAAGGGGGGAAAAGAGCTTGAACAAAAGTGATGTATATAGATTGAGAGATTAATTAGAGTATTGAAGCCGGCTAGAACCATTCATAAAATTAACGTGTATGAAAAGGTACCCACATTTATTTCCCTTACATGCCACCCCATGTTTTGAAACCCGGACCGGACCGGCCGGTTCGACCGATGACCGGTTGGCTATCCGATCCGGGTCACCCTTAAAAATCGGCTCCTAATTGAACCAGTGGGAACCGGTCGAATCGATTCGACCACTAGTTCAATAAATTTATTATTATTTTTTAATATTTTTATATTATTTGGTATTTTTTTTATTTTTTTAAATATTACTAATATTATATATAATTAAATACAATTATTGCGTAATTATGACGTCACACTGATTCGACCGGCGGTCGAATTGGTCGAACCGATCGAACCGGTGACCAGTAAAGCCTCCGGTTCGACGTCCGATCCGAGTTTCAAAACCTTGGTGTCACCGATACGAGTCTTACCTGTTCAAAGACTTACCATTGAATCCTTCTATGCCTCTTTCAAATTTCGACAATTGTTATATGATCCTCCATTCATATCATCAGTTTCACGGTTAGTTATTTGGTGACTGTATTCTATGCTATTAGTCAATTACTAAACTGGCCAGTGATGCTCCCTCTTTTTAGTTAGAGCTAAAATTGGAACGTTATCACTTATCCTGTATTCCTTCTTCCATTTCTCTACCTTCGTGTTTAGTTACTTGCAACTAACCAGGTGGGAAGTAGTAGTCAAAGTGGTTTTAACAATAGTGTCGGTGGTGGTGACAGCAAGAGCGATTGCAAAAACCACAGTAAAGCGGTAATGTACGGTGAACATGGTAGAGGAACGTACCTGGTTTGGGAGGATCTAAATGTCGTGTTACCATATTTTGGACTTGGACCAACCAAGAGGTTGCTTCAAGGACTTAATGGATACGCTGAATCAGGAAGAATCATGGATATTATGGGTCCTTCTGGTTCTGGGAAATTCACAATTTTTGATGCCCTAGCAGGTCTCTCTTTCTCTCATTTTTCTTCTAGCTAGTTATAGAACAAAGCACCGCACAAATATTGTCATGTCATTTTCCTGTTTTTAGCTTGTATGGAGAAAAAAGTGTTGTGTATGTCCTTTCTCAGCAACTGTTTTCCCTTCTGGTTGGCCAAACCAAGACTGGAAACCATGTTTAGACTTTTTCGAGATAGCATGTCCTGGAGATTGAGGTACTGATCCAATTATCCTATTACGATACGTGGATATTTTCTACTTGGCCAGTGTGCTAGAGTGCCTGTCATTAGGTGACATATTTTCATCATTAGAGAAACAATAGAATTTGTCATCATTAGAAGGGCTCAATTTGGTACCTTCTTTTCTTTGTCGGTATTATTGAAGGTTAAATGTAACGAATTAGATGATGTTTACAATGCGATTGGAGCTAAGGCGTCGTTGGCAGTTTTTCATACAATACGATTTAGAATCGCATGCATTATGGCTCGGAATAAATGAACATGCATGGAACCAAGTTTAGTTTAATTGCCAGTGCTTTTTTTCTTTTTCCTGTTTCAAAACCAGTATATGTACTACATGGCACTTCTAATAAGTGGCTAACAAGTAATAAAGCAGATCTTGCCCATTCGCCATCGTAGCAATAAATTTGGGAAGATATCTTATTGGCGATAGTATGTAAAAGTAATGGTAAAAGTAGAAAAGTTGAACTTTTGTCTACCCGATTTAATGCCTTCGGCTCATGCCAATCACTTTGAAATGAAATTATCGAATTCTGAAGATGCAGCCAACAATATTAAGTCTGTTTGGTCTTTACTAGTAACGAAAGCCAATTTATTCTTGAGAAATGCCGGTGGGCCCAGGTAAAGGGGCTTGTTATGAACTAGTCACCTTACTGCCATGTAGCACACTAATAATTATTATAACAATTTTATAATTGGAGTTATGATCAGTTTCAAAGCAATAAAAGAAAAGTGCCAAGGGTTTAACAGGTTGACAGGTCACAATATGGTTGTGAATAGTATATATTTGGCATGTCTACCAACAAACCAAATTAGAAGCGTGGGAAAAAAAAAAGTGGTTTACCTCTTTCAATGTCCATTCATTGGTTTTGTCCACCTGAATTATTTGACAATAAATTGGTTAATATTGGTACATTGTAACATTAACGGGGACCATTTTCAGTCTTTCTTTTACCTTCCTCACCGACACAATTTTATACCTGGGATCACTCTGTGTTTGGACAAAATCTTTTTATATGTCGCAGTTTTTAATTGGAATAATTAAATTTTATGCTTTAAAAACATATTATTAAATATTATTTGAAGGATTGGAAACTCACTGGAAACTTAGCTAGCTCCAATAAGAAATGATAAACTTGTCAATTTAGTATTGATTTGTACAAATTCTACAAAATTTTGGACCAGCCTAATGATTTTGTCTTTATGTTTCTAATTAATGGATTTGGGATTAAGTCTTTAAACAAGCCTTTATACCTGAGTTTACATAATATGCCTTAAAAGTTCATTTATAAATTTGCAAATTCTAAAAGAATAGACTACTTAAAAGGGTCTTAGAGAAATGTGACAATGATTAGAAATGTAATATTCAATAGGAGAGGAGGAGGGCGGACTATATATGGTGTTGTAAGTAATTTATATATTAGACAACAATCTTATGCTTAACCAAACTTGGAATTTCTATTTTGCATGAAGTTGTATTCATCCAATGCAGTGTTTTGAAACCCGAACCGGCCATCGAACCGGAGGCTTTATTGGTCACTATTAACTGGTCGAACCGGTGTAACATCATAATTATGCAATAATTATATTTAATTATATATAATATTAATAATATTAAAAAATAAAAAATATACCAAAAAATAAAAAAATAAAAAAAAAATTATTGAACCAGTGGTCGGACCGGTCAATTGACTGGTTTTGACCGATTCTCACTGGTTCAATTGAGAACCGATTTTTAAGGGTGAACCGGACCGGATAGCAGACCGTCACCGGTCGAACCGGTCAGACCGGCCGGTCCGGTCCGGTTTTCAAAACATGGATCCAATGTTATGAATTAATACAGGCCGGTCCGGTCCGGTTTTCAAAACATGGATCCAATGTTATGAATTAATACAAATGCTCCCTAAGTTGTTTTACTGTGTGTGATAAACATTCAAAAAATTACTGTGATAGACTATTTTTGTTGGAAATATCTCTAAGATTTGACTTTTATCTTTAGAAAACACTCATTTTAGTTTAACTTAAAGCATTTTTCCTATTCTCTATCCCAAATTTTAGGCTTATATAACACAAGAGGATGTATTATTAGGAACTCTAACAGCCAGAGAGACCATCATTTACTCAGTACATTTAAGGCTCCCATCTACATTGAGCAAAAGAAGATTAAGGAAGTTGTGGAGGAAACAATTATGGAAATGGCTCTCTAAGATTGGGTTGATCGGTTAATTAGAAACTGGCATTTGAGAGGAATCAACGGAGGAGAAAAGAAGAGGCCCAATGTTGCACGAGAAATTCTCAGAAAACCACACTTATGGACTTGATAGTTCCTCCGTTTTTTTTATAAATATTTTAAACACTTTGAAACATAGAGTGTGAATGTAGGACCATTATACCTTCAATTCACCAGTCAAGTAGTGAAGTTTTTTGCACACTTTCATGACCTTTTCTTGCTTTCTAGTGGTGAAGTTGTTTATTTTGAAGAAGTAAAGAAGCTAGTAAGGGTATATAACTATGAGAGTAAACTTCTTTATTAATATTAACATAAAAATTTGTATGCTTTACATTGATTAAAAATATGTAAAAAAAAAGGAAAAGAAAGCTCTTAGCAAGCCTTCTTGATACTAACTTAGGTTAATGTTGATCATTGTGGTTCTTTATTGAACTTGGTTTTCCATGCCCAAGTAGAAGAAGCCCTTCTGATAACTTCCAACATTGTACAAATTTAGAATTTGATGTTATGATTGCTATATTAAAAGGGTCTTAGAGAATTCGTGTATGCATTAGCATTTAAAGTAGAGTTTTATCATTAGTTGTTTATAATGAACATCATGTTAAATTTACTTATGTGTTAATTAAAAAAATCCCAATAACAGCAAATCCTTTTATGAATAGGGAAATAGTAGAAAGCTAGACTTGTTGAGAAATGTAGCCAGTCAAATTATTCAAAAATGAAAAAAGCTAGAATGAAGGAAATATCATATATAGTAAGTATCATAAATAATGAAATTCACCTAATTATTCATCATTCTCATCATGTACTCCAAAGAATACCACACAATTCTTTCAATAGGCTAAAGAAGCCAAGTTTTGTAGGAAGGACTAGAACCTGAAACAAAAAGTAAAAATCAAGTAAGCTGGTAGAAGCAACTGTCAACCTTGAACGAGAGATCATTTGTTAACATGTCAAGGGATGTAGGATATTGTCAAGGATAGTCATGTACATTATCGTTTCTATTTGTGTTGGTACTATCCATTACCATATTGGATATGTCTACTTCTCAATCTTTATAAGAATAGCTCTTGGTGGATTCATTATAGGCTTTATGACATTCACATCCATTGGAGGCTTCCCATCTTTCATTGAAGAAATGATCACCTTCCAAAGAATAAAAGAACGAGTACTCAATTGATGTTGAGACAGTAATAACATCACCTTTTCTTTGAAACATATTTTTTATAGAGAAAAGCTTGATAGGTACTGTGGAGTTATAGTGTTCATCATATCCAACTACCTATCTTCCTTCCCATTCTTGGTTGCTATAACACTTTTCATAGGGACCATATGTTTTAATATGGTCAATTTCCAACCAAGATTCACTTATTATGCCTTCTCTTTTGTTTCAACATCTTTGGCGTCATTCCTGTAATCGAGCGTCTATTGATGATTATGGCTTCATTAGTGTCCAATTTCTTTATGGGACTTGCTATTATGGTTGGTATCATTGTAAGAATAAGGCACCTTTACGAACATATATAAAACTTTCCTTTTAATATTATGCCATCTGGTTTTGTCTAGTGACATGTTTAATTACTTCTTTGGTAATTCTTGTAGGAAATTATGATGAAGACCTCTGAATTCTTCATATTACTACTTGATATACCCAATTCATTTTTCACGACCTCATTTCATATATTAACTATAGAGCATGTGGAATTCTGGTTGATTCTGCAAAATATTAATAGAAGTTCTTAAGTCTTACATAGAAAAATGTTTTAAAAAAGAAACGTTTCTTTATGTTGCTATGTTGTTAAGTCAAGATGACTTCACGATTAATAATTTTGATGAAAATTAAATAATAATAATATTAGAAAGTGATGAACCGTTTTTGTAGCACCCCATTCCCGCGTGACCCGAACCCGACATCGACGGTGATATCCGAGTCTGTGCCCCGCGAGGGTGGCGTGCTAAACACTCACTCAGTCAGAAATCGGTATACTTTTTTTTTCACAAAACACAATATGCGGAAGTCCATAATCAATTAGGGCATAAGCCCTTTTTAATCATACAATGCAATTTACAAAGATTCCCATATGGCCGTTTGGGCCGTTTCACAATTTCAAAACCCTTAAGTCATTTCAAATTACACATTTATACAAAAGTTGAGGAATATACAATTCAATACAAAATTAAAGACATGCAATGTAGACACGAACTGATCCCGACCTCTATCCTTCACTTGAAAGCTGTAGATATACTCCCGTTGGCCTAACGGGGTATTCTTCTAAACCTGAAAAATATTTACAAATTTTGGGTGAGTTTTGCGAACTTAGTGAGTGACCATCATCGATGGCTCACCCAGTCACATAACAAATAATTCACATATTTATTTCAAATTTCATATTATTTCACGTTCAGTACATTTAATCATTCATATCATGCATATGCAGTGCACATGAGACTCACTTTCCAATTGTTACTTTGTTGTGACCAAGTGCCTAAACTGTCCCATATAGGGCTCATTG
>JAOSBM010000204.1:15620325-15635388 GCA_027568955.1 Erythroxylum tenue | reverse complement strand
AAAAAGTGCTTGTGCTTAATGAGTTTGGTTAGAGAGTTATTCCATTGAAAATTGGGTATTTCTAGCTGAATGTTCCTGTATTCTTTGAGAGAAGATATAGGTATACTAGGGCACTGTTTTCATAACCTGCATTCAACTTATTTCATGTTACGCAATTTAATCTCTTAAATAGGTGAACCCCGATCCCTAGTCCTAAATCATTAATTAAAACTTTTCCAAATTGTTTTGTTATCGTTTTCAATTGAATTAATCACCCACTCACATCATTTTTATAATTTCAGTTGATAGCACGGGATTAATTAGAGTTAAGTTGATTAGTGAATAAATTGGTCCTTGAGAGAGACGAGTTTAGAATATTTGCTGTGTGATTACTAGAACGAATCTGTGCACTTGCAGAAATAATCGATCACCTGCAGACTTAGGTAAAGTGCGCCGAACTACGTTACCAAATTTCTAATGTTTTTATTATTTCGATTTGCTTGTTTTTATTTTGTTGTTGCCAAAGAAATTTGCGGAAAGTTTGCTAAACAATTAACCTCCTTTTGTTTTTCAGAATATATGCGGAATAAAGCATCAAATAAGGTTTCAATTTACGGATTGAATTTCTAATAAACAATAATAAAAGTATTTATTTATGAAAACCATAAATCTAATATATTTTGCCTTCTTCAAAAATTTTCAAGTTTGGCATAAATTACATCGATCTGCTCTGTTATTTTGATATTGCCAAATGAAGTAGCATACAAGTCTTTAATGGTGTAAAACAAAAGCTAAACTACATACTTCCCTATAACCACAGGAAAAAAAAGTAAACCAAGAAGTCGCAAGAGAACAGAGGTAGTAATCAGGAGTTTTGCTAAAATGCTTGACTAATGCAAAACGTGAAAGTAGCTCTTATCCAAATAAAGTTAACTAGACTGTGTATCGAATAAGGGAAAGAGGCCAATCGGGTCCAAATCTTTGACACATAAGATTAGTGTAATATGACGTGAAAAGTGTTCAGTAGCTACAACATTTGGACTGCCTGTGGTATCACTTTCTCCTGCTCAAAATTTTCGTTTCCAGCAGTTAATTTATGACGCATTCATGATAGGGTTGGTACTTTACTAAGTTCATAGTGTTTCACCATTTAAAATATTAAATACTGGCAGAGCACATCTTCCCATATATATTCCCTATTCTATCTGTCTTCAGAGAGGTTTGGTGTTGAGAGTTACTTCCGCATTAATTTATTCAACGGTGAACCTGTAATTGTCTGTCACATCAGTTAACCTTTGACAGAAAATGAAATAAAGTTATATATATATACATATATGTATGTACATGTAAGTCATCTTCAAGTGTTCTTTGCAGGTTTCAAGCTCTAGACAGGAGTATCTGTGACTGTAATGGAGATAGAGCAAGTAACTACTGGTAATCCTGGAGATGGTGGCAGCAGTGTTGACGCCAAGAATGTTGAGGTTTGTCTGTCAGGACAAGTTGATGATCATGTTGCAGGAACTATGTACTTGGTGTGGCAAGATTTAACAGTGGTGCTTCCAAATTTTGGCAACGGACCTACTAGAAGGTTGCTTGATGGGCTTAATGGCTATGCTGAACCTGGAAAGATCATGGCTATTATGGGTCCATCGGGCTCTGGAAAGTCAACCCTCCTTGATACTTTAGCAGGTTTTCCATGTTTTTCTCTACCTGTCTATCTGTCTCCTTGATCCCTGAAATTTTACCGTGTTCATTGCTAAGTATAATGCAGAAACCAGCTAGGATAGCCTGCAAATTAAAAGGCCTGAATTGGCTTTTTCATAAATTGTTTTGAAAGCAAAATTCAAGGTGCTTGGAAACTGTATTTTCGTATTTGCTACACTTCCGTTGCTGTTTCATAGCCTCGCTGTGTTATTCTCTTTCTTCTTCTTCTTTTTTCCATCTGTGGACCAGAAAGGAGAACAAAATTTCTACTTTTGCATATGCATAGCTATGGTCTTGAATGACGTGAAATGCTACCCGAAACACGTAATAAGGTCTTATAGTACACTTTACGCAGGCATTTAAAACAAGGACTAAGTATTCACCTTCTCGGGTTTAAGGTATCCGAAGTCCGAACCGAGCCACGTCAGTAGACGTGACAAGGCTTTTTTTTCTGTTTCTCTAACCTACTTCCTTGCCAATGCTTGCCTTTCAATGGGAATGTCACACGTCAGGTATTATGTCCGATACTCTCAATCTGGTGGAAGTGGCAAAGGCAATCAGGCATAGAAAAGAAGCACCGGAAAAAGTTGGAGAGAATTGTTTTTTTTTTTTTTCTTTTTGTTTGTCGGAACTTGGAACAGTTCCCCATCTCAAAACTTACAAAAGGTTATTACATAATATCTCTCTTGCTTCAATACAAGTATAACCTAGCTTCCAACCCCGAGACCAAGACAAAAATGTTAATTGCAGTAAAGTATGCGGATTGAATGAAGGTGCATGCAATTTTGTACTTCCAAAATCTATTTAATGAAACTAAAAGGTGGTCCACCTGATCATGAGTTACCATTAATTTCCCTGCTCTTGGGTAGCTTGGATATTTCCATGGTTTTATCTATTATGCACAGTTCTAAGGGTTTGAGTCTAGGGCTCCTTCTTCCTTTCTACTCTTTTATTTTTCTCTTTACTTCACACTCCATATTTTAATGATTACTATTTGCATGCATTTTATTTTTCTTAAATCTGGGAAATCATATGACTTTAATTTTTAAATTTTGTTTCAGAATATCGAAGGGTTATTTTTCTCCTCTAATAACTTGAATAGAAGACTCTAAATCGCAATTTGGGGACCCTTATCACTAGCCAGAAAAGAAAAGAAAGTGAGGTTAAGCTAGTTCGTGGGGTAAAATGGAAATAAAGATCTATCTAGTAATTACAAAAGTAAACACAGGTATAAGGGGATTAAAATTTTGTTTATCCTGTTGCTACTAGTGCCACTGGAAGGTCAGCCTGTGAAACTGTTTCTGACATTTCGACCTTTTGGTATTCTCTACAAATCATTAACACAACCAGAATCACTGATCTGTTTCGTTTTTTTTTAAATGTTTTTTACTTGGGTTTTTGAGTTAATAAAAGCGGCCATTAAGACATTTATCCATAGTTATTGATAATCCCAGTACGTGTAGAAGACAACAGAAAAACATGTCGTAGAAAGTAGAGTAGGACTACAAACCTATTGTCAAAGCTCCCATTATGGTGTATGATTGCCTTGCCGATTATGGAGCTATTAATGAAAGCATTAAGATGGAAGCTTGTGCCTTTAGTAACATTACCTTTTCCTGTATTCCTCTTCTTGTAATGGTGTGTGACTGGAGTCTTGGCTGTTAAATCTTGTAGTAACTAAAACATATATAAATACCCATCCCAGAATTAGAACCTTGGTATATGTAAAGGTATCCCTCGACAGTCCCTTTTTATACGTAAAGGTAAAGATCAAACCCCTGAAAGGCAGTCCCGCATATTTTTTAATATTCAGAAAAGTGTAGAGGCTCCATTGCGATTTGAAGTTGGTGGAATCCATACCACATGTTCCAAAAGAGGTGTAGGAAAATTAATCTCTTGGTATTGGTCAAACTGTTACTAATTAAGTATTTAGTTTTGACATGCCAGTAGAACATGATCAATAAAACGAATTTGCCACATGCAAACTGCAAAGTTACATGTTACAGAATATTTTGCAATCTGTGCAGGTAGACTTTCGGGAAATCTTGTAATGGCTGGGAGTATTTTCATTAATGGGAAGAAGATCAGACAAGACTACAATGGCGTCGTAAGTTTGTTTCTATTTCTTTGTTGCTGCTTTGTGACAAATCCTAGAATGAATAAGGAGTTTTCCTTCCCCCTTAAACTTTAGGTGGTTTTAAATGGAAATTGCTTGGAACAAAAAGCAAAAAATGAATCTTAGTTATGTTTTAAAGAAATGAATCTTAGTTGGTTATAGTAATAGAGGAAACAAGGGTTTTCAGAAAAAAGATTATTTCTTTTTTCTAGACTCTTGATATTTTAAGACTCTTATCATACTTGTATATTAAAATATAACTAAATGCACTTAAAGTTTAAGATACACAATTCAAGATTATTGACATACTCAATCTAATTTTAACATAATGATAGAGTTATTCCAAGCAAGCTTATATTTTTAAGTCATATTGTTAAGAGATAATGATAGAGTTAAAGTCATATTTATCTTCAAAAATTAAAGTTATAATTGTTTTCATACCTCTCCCCCTCCTTAAGTATGAGATTTAGTTATTCCAAGCAAGCTTCCTATTGCCTTAAAGCATCAAACTTAAGAACCTTTAATTTGGTTTTGAGACTTCACGTAACTGAGTAGCACCACCTTATTTACAACTTTCTAACAAATAAAATGATATGTCAGTATCTATATACTTGTTATGTTCATGAAATAGGAGTTTTTTACTAAAGCATTGACTGCTTTGTTATTAATACAAACTCCCTTTGTAGAAAATGAAGTTCTTTCATTAATTTTTTAAGCCAAAATTTTCAGGTCACCCAAGAACTAAGGACTATTTATTCTACTTTACAAGTTAAAAAGTAATAATCGGTTGCTTCTCTGAGCTTTAAGTAAAAGTTATATTACTCAAGTAAAGTATGAAATTAACTTATAACAATCAATTGCTTCTTTGACTTTCAAGTAAAACTTATATTACTCAAGTAAAGTACGAGGTTAGTAGTACTCTTTCTATTATCAATACCACTAGCCCAATCACTATTATTGAAATCTCTGAGTCTAAAATTATTAGAGGTAGAATAATATAGTAAAAAATTAAGAGTACCTTTGATGTATCATAAAATCCTTCTTATATAATAAAAACCAAGTGTAACTTTGATGAATGATAAAATCCTTCTTATAGTTTTCATATGGGTTGATATTGTACCCTCCAAATAATGACTAACTAGAAAAACTCCAAATACTTAATCATTGCATAAGTTAAATATCTCAAACTTTCAACTAAGCTCTATTACAATGTTGGATCTACAATTTAGCCTTATCATATTTTAATAATTTGGTGCCATATTCCACTATAATGTTGACTAGTTCATAACTACTTATATAAAATTTCTTTTAAAAATTTTTCTCATAATTTTCTTACCAGATGAAAATGTTTTCCTTCATTTGTGACTTCTATCCTAAAATAATAGGATATGTGTCTTAAATATGTCATCCGTAATTTATGGCTCATTTCTATTGAATTTTTTTAAACATCTTTAGATTATTTAACATATAAGCTAACAATCAAATTAAATTCAACTGTCACTCACCTTTATATGGAGAGCATATTCATAAGGACACTTGATAAAGCTATTTTCTTGAAAATATTTGTTAATTTATAACTTCAAACTCTTGGTGCTTGCTTTAGTCAATAAAGAGCTTCTATTATTTTCAACATTTTGCCTTCAAGTCGTTTCACCATATAAACAAGAGGTTGTTACATATAAATCTCCACCTCAAGACAGCCATTGAAGAAGGTTAATTTGAAAATCATTTGAAAAATCTTCATTTTCTTTGACCTATCAAAGAAATAATCAACTAGATGGTCTCCATGCAATTTATTAGAACAAATACTTCTTCATAATCAATCATTTGATGTTGCTTACACACCATCGTAACAAGGCTCGTTTTGTGTCTTTTTTAACTCTCCTTTTGATTTGTCTTTATTTTGTATACCCATTTTACACTAACGAAAACATGTTTATTGGGAAGAGTTGTTAATTCCCTTGTATTATTCTTTTCAATTGGTCTTAATTCTTCATTCATAACTTCTCTCAACTTTTCATTCTTAATAGATTTATTAAATTCAAGTGGCTTAGTATCAGCAAAAGATAAAATATTATAAGATCAATAATTTTATTATAAAGATTATCAAGCCTCCTTGAATGCTAAGGCATTTCACTTAAACTTCTTTCATAATCTCCAATTTCACCATATAATGGTGATGATAAAGGAGTGGTGACTTCTCTTCTTACTTTAATATCATGTTCTTTATCTAAGAAAGGAAGAAAACCATACCTTTCTCATGGAACTTTTTGAATACCACTTGGCTCCCTCATCAAAGTCCACAATTATAATAATGAACACCTTTCCATTACTTGAATTATTACCTTAGTTTAATAATCATAATAAATAAACACACATTTCTTACCTTTTTCATTAACTTTAGAGTGCTTTTCATCAAGAATATGGACATACATAATGCTCTTAGAATACCTTCAAATGAGACACTATTAGATTTTTTTTTTAATTCTATGCTTCAAGGAGAGTCTTGTTAATTACAACTTTTACCCCAATTTAACAAAAACACAACACAATAGATAGTTTGAGTGTAAAATTCTTTCAACATCTTCTTAGTTTTATCATGCTCCTTACCATGTGAAGAATTGATTCTTTCTCTTGATTACAACATTTTGTTATAGTGATCATAAAGTAGTTAGAAATCAATGAATCGTATGTCTATCATATATAAAACTCTTAAAACTCATTGAAAGTGAATTCACCTCTCATGTCTGATCTTAATGCTTATATTTTAAATCCACTTTTTTTTTTGGTAAGATTTTTAATCTATGAAAATATTTAAAAATCTTTCATATTTTATTTAAGAAAGTACACTTATATTTTTCTACTTGAATCATTAATAAATAAAATATAATACTTCTTCTTACCAAAAGAACATGAAGTGATAGGCCTAGACAAATTAGTATAAATTAACCATATATAATACCCTTGAAGTTCTTGATTGAAACTCTTTCGAAAAATTCTTTCGATCTTACTTAAAAAAAACATTCTTCACAAAGATGATTGGGCAAATTTATTGGAGGTAGACTATTTACCATCTTATTGCTTGCCATTATTTTGAGTAGACCAAAATTGTTGCATCCAAATCTTAAATGTCAAAGCTATATAAGATTTTTATAATATAACATCAAGCATTTAGCAATATTTATTTGTAAGAAAAATATGCAATTATTTTTCATAAGCACTATGACAATCAAATTACCTACACCATTTTTTAAGAACAAGCTACAATATTTTGTGAGAAAAGGCATTATAACCATTCTATAATAGTTTACAATACATGTTCAAAATATTACTCTTCGTATATGGAGTATAATAAACAATTTGGAATAAATTGGTAAGTTTCTTTCTTTAAATGTATCAAGATTTTAGCTTTCCCCAAAAATTTTGGTGGAATCTTCAAAAATAATACTACTACCAAATCTCTTATCAAACACTATTAATAAGTCTTTATTTTTGTACATATGATTACTAGCTCTAATAAATCTTTGTAAAATGCTACATAATTTCTCTCCTTGCTGTAAGTCTTTACAAGCTATTAAAAGAGTGCACTCCACCTCATCATTATTTTCAATCTTTTCTTCATAAGAAAGATCAGTCTTTATGTCATCATTATTATCACTTATATATTTTTTAAGAATTATGTCGAAATTAAGGACAAGTGTAGCAGTAAACTTGAGACTTGCCTTATCTTTTTTGATATGGCCTGATTCCTCTTCTTTCATGTATTCTTAATGAGGTAGATCAACTTTCACCTCTATTTTGATATTAAAAATGGACACCTCTTCCTCCTCTTTCATGATTTCAATCACTTCAACAACCTTGACCTATATAGCTTGTAATTTCTTTTCCCTCCTTATCTTTCAAAGTGAATTTTAGTTATAAAACATGATCCATAGGAATTTTCTTCCTCTTGTTAAGCTTCTCTTGATAAACTTCACAAGATCTACTTAGTTCTTCAACTGTCATATCTTTGAATTTTTGTGGTTCTTCAACGACAATTATCACATGATCAAATTTCTCACTAAATGATATAAGAAATTTTCAATTACCTTTAAACCAGTCACTTCTTCATCAAGCTTTCTTATTTTGTTAACAATGACTATGATTCTTGTTAAATAATTTCGTTTCTTTTCTTCAAATTCTCCTTGTATATTAGACGTTCTTTACCTTTCCTTTTCCTTTGAAAGCATCTTGAAATATGTTTCATAATCGCTTAGATTTAGTAGCACTGGATACCTTCTTAAAGGAGGCCTCATCCAATACTAAGTTAATAAAAGACACAACCTTTTGATCATTCTTCTTAGTGCTTTGCAGAAGATCCTTTTGGATTTGTGTGAGAGCATTTGTATTTTCAAGAATATAGTAAATATATTTTCTTTTTACAATGTCCCATATGTCATGTGCACCAAATAGTGGCTTGATATAAATGAACCAATTGTCAAACTTATCTTTTGTAAGTTTTAGGACTTGAAGAGAATAATGTTACCATTTGCCATTGTTTCCAGTATTAAAGCTCCAATACAACTTGGTTATAGAAGAAGAGGAAAATATTGTTTTCAAAAAAGAATTAATAGTTGAGGAAGGATTTTAATGAAACACACTTTTATTATAATTAACAATACTTCACTTGTAATGCCACTCCATTCTACATATAATACTGCAAAACCACACATATATATAGTAATATCCAAACTATTATAACTGCATTCTTGATATTTCAAAACTCTTTTCGTACCTTTACTTTACACATAATCAAACATATATACTTAACTTTTAAAGTTCAAAATATATAATTCGTAACCATCCATATAATCAACTTAATTCTACCACACTTGTCTTTTTATTCTTAACATAGTGACATGGTTACCATACGTATAAGAGATGATCGTCTTTTTCTTTAAACATCAAACTCATGTTCAAACTCCCTTAAATTATTCTTTTGGTAAGAAGAATAAAA
The DNA here is from genome assembly GCA_027568955.1 of Erythroxylum tenue. NCBI lineage: Eukaryota > Viridiplantae > Streptophyta > Magnoliopsida > Malpighiales > Erythroxylaceae > Erythroxylum > Erythroxylum tenue. Next base: position 15,626,593 of record JAOSBM010000204.1, on the reverse strand, counting down.
GTGATTACAATACTTATTAACAAGATAACAAGTTAACATGAATAGTATATGATTTTATCTCTTTTAAACCCGTTTCTCTTCTAATCTCCGGACCCATAATTCAGGCCTATGTAACACAAGAAAACACAATGCTGGGAACTCTGACAGTGAGAGAAACTATAGCTTACTCTGCTCATTTGAGGCTTCCAAGTCGCATGACTAAAGAAGAGATTGATGGTGTTGTGGAGGGAACAATCGAGGAAATGGGTCTCCAAGATTGTGCTGATCGGGTAATAGGAAACTGGCATTTGAGAGGCATAAGTGGTGGGGAGAAGAAACGATTAAGCATTGCACTTGAGACCATTGTTAGGCCACATCTGCTGTTTCTCGATGAACCTACCAGTGGCCTGGACAGTGCCTCAGCATTCTTTGTCATTCAAGCTCTGAAAAGCTTTGCTTGTGATGGAAGGACAGTCGTCTCTTCGATTCACCAGCCAAGCAGTGAGGTTTTCGCACTCTTTGATAACCTCGTCTTGTTATCTGGTGGAGAAACAGTTTATTTCGGAGAAGCAAAGATGGCATTACAGGTATCTTTGACATATAAATTTCATTTTCAGATGCATCAAAAAGAACCACACTCCGGAAAAGTTCAAACTTTGGAAGAAGCTACGCATAAATTCCTACTGATCACAAAATTAGAGTTCTTCCCTCGACAATCTACATATTATTCTTCATTATTTGTTATTTTGATGGAGAACAAATGGGCTTTTAAACTTCTAAAGTATGAAAGGTCCTCGAAGATCTATTTTTAACCAAATGTGACAACATGTTATTTGTGTATAAGGCACAGGATTCCCTTAATTCTCACTCCATATCTAAAAAGAGTTAATCTTCTAGTTCTTTGCTGAAGCTGGATTTCCATGTCCAAGACGAAGAAACCCTTCTGATCATTTCCTTCGCTGTATCAATTCAGACTTTGACCTTGTCACTGCTACCTTGACAGAATATTCCCGGGTAAGTATAAGATAAATCTTTAGTAAATTTGAGGAAGTCCTTCCAAAGACCTATGTTGGTGTTTTTTTTTTTCCAGCATTTACACAAAAAGTGAACCATTGTTGCTTTCCAACACAAAAATGAACCAATATTGCAGGCATGAACTGAAGTTCTTAAGTTCACACTAGATGTTAGCTGTCCTCAATCCTGAAATGGAAGATTTTGTTTTTAAAAAAAATCGTAGTCACCAAGTTCCATTTTTCTTGTTTCCATGAATCTAGGTCATTCAAATGCCATCAGATTCCTTCGAAAGCTTACCAACAGCACAGATAAAGACAATACTTGTAAAGCAATACAGGTTCTCTAGCCATGCAGTCCGATCAAGAGCAAGGATTCAAGAAATCTTGGTCATTGTAAGCATTTATAGTTACCTTTGCTTGCTAAATTTTCAGTTTCTAATACCATGTATTAGCATGCATAAAGTGGTCTTGGTTTTCATAGGATCAGTAAAAATAGTTGGTAAACTTCCGACCTGTTTCTGAAGAATCTTAATATCGTATTCGGCCAAAATCGTGACATGAGATCATAATATAGCTTACGAAATGGCTACTAGCACCTAATCTATCAGCAGCCAAATTGGAGTAACAAGTGACTTCCAAAGTCATGTGAAGCAGATGTAGATCCTACTTGTTAATAAATGTCAAAGATACTGGCAGGCACTCAGGACTATTAAACATTGAACTGTTCATGAACCTCAATCTTTGTACTGCAGAAAGGACTAGCAATCAACAGGGAAACTGAGAACCAAGTAAACTGGTGGAAGCAATTTTCAGTATTGACTCGAAGATCATTCTTGAACATGTGGAGAGATATAGGGTACTACTGGATAAGAACTGGTGTTTACGTAGCCTTGTCTCTTTGTGTTGGCACCATCTTTTACAATGTTGGTAGAGGCTATACTGCAATCTTTGCCCGCAGAGCATGTGGAGGTTTTGTTTCTGGATTCATGACATTCATGTCCATTGGAGGCTTTCAATCTTTCATTGAAGAATTGAAGGTTAATTAATTAGTTTTAATGCAGGGTTGGGTAGATTTTCATGAAGTATTCCTAATTCATGGCTGTTTTCTCTAGCAGGTCTTCCACAAGGAAAGGCTTAACCAGCATTACGGCATAGGCCTCTATGTTCTATCAAACTTCCTGTCTTCCTTTCCTTATTTGACCGTAATGTCCGTCGCTACAGCAAGTATCGTGTATTACATGGTGAAATTTCGGTCCGAATTTTCCCACTTCTTGTACATCAGTCTTGACCTGATAAGCGCCATAGCAGCTGTAGAGAGCTGCATGATGACAATAGCTTCACTGGTTCCAAACTTCTTAATGGGAGCAATAATTGGAGCTGGATATATAGTAAGAATAACAAATCTCCTGCAACATTTATTACATTGTTTTTTTCTTCACATTAACCTAAACTCTTCATTTGGATTGGTGCTTCTTGAGCAGGGAATTTTAATGGCAACCTCCGGATTCTTCGAACCAATGCCCATTCTTCCCAAGGTTTTCTGGCGTTATCCAGTTTCTTATATCAATTATGGAGCATGGGGTTTGGAGGTAATTACAGGAAAACTTTGTAGATGTGACAATTATTTCCTCCACATGTTGCTCAAGCATGCAGCATTTGACCAATTTTGTGACAATGGAATCCCTCACAAGCACACTGGACACTGCAGGGAGCCTATAAGAACGACATGATTGGACTTGAATTTGATCCTTTAGTACCTGGTGGGCCGAAACTTAAAGGCGAAATCATTCTGTCAAACATGCTTGGAATCAACGTTGATTACTCAAAGTGGTGGGACTTAGCTGCTATTGTGGTAATTGTAATAGCGTTCAGGATTCTATTCTACAGCATTCTCAAGTTGAAGGAGAGAACTTTGCCCGTCTTTCGGACGTTTTATTCCAAGAGAACTTTACACCATCTGAAGAAGAGGCCATCTTTCAGGAAGAACTTACCCTTTCCTTCTAAAAGGCATAACCAGACTCTCCATCCTTTGTCTTTCCAAGAGGGTCTAAATTCTCCAATTCACTAGCAGCTGCATGTATCACAGGTCTAAATTCTCCAATTGCACCTGGCTTTCGTATCACATATTCATGAAGCCATGTATTACGCGAGTCATCTAAACCCGGGCGTTGTTTTGCGTTGTCAAGAACATGTGCCCATTTCTGCTTCTGGCTTTGCCAATAGCATTTTCAGTTAAAGAGTCTACAATGAAATTCCCATATAAAATATTCAGGGATTGCTTTTTTTTATTACGATGTTTGTTTCTTTTTCGGTTAAAAAACATAAAACTTGTTTATTTTGTGATAAAATATTGGTATCAAATCCCGCTCTGGGTTGCTTTGATATCCTCTTAGAGGATATATTTGGGTCTCTGTTTCCGGTTTAGTAGTTTGATTTGTTTGTAATTTTTTTCCGGAAAAAAAAACATTTGTGTTTTTCTAACTTATTTTTTCTTTTTTTGAAAAATTAAAATTATATTAATAAAAGGATAAATACAAGTTAGGCATTAGCGTTAAAAGAAAAGGCATATCTGCTATTAAACTAAAGTCAAAAGGGAGGTAACCACACTACAAGAAAATAAGGTATTTTATAACGTTTTTAAAACGTCATAGAATGTTCAAAAACGTTGTAGAATGTATTCTGCGATTTTTTAAAAAACGTTACAAAAAACGTTGCAGAATGTGGTGTAGGCAAAAGATTTTTACGACGTTTTGTGTAAAACGTGATAGAAAACACTAACATTGTGCGGTGTTTATAAAAACGTCACTGAAAGTTTGGACAATCTACGACGTTTTTAAAAAACGTCGCGAAATATCTAACATTTCGCGACGTTTTAAAAACGTCACAGAATATGAAGGAATCCGCGGCGTTTTTTTGAAAACGTCGCGGAAGAAGAGTTATTTTTTAATTATTATTTTATATTTTTCAAAAATAATTTGAATTTAATAATTTTCAATTTTAATAATATTTTAAAATAACAAAATTTTTTAAATCTTATTTGTTTACTAACTATTTAATGTTATTTATGAATTTTGTTTATTTAATAATTCTTCAATTTTTAATATATCATTAATTTTAATAATTATTCATGTATTATTTAATTACAATTCAGAAACATGTCATAATACACTAATTAATATCAAAACTAAGGAATGAAACATTTGAGATTCTGAAAAAAAATGGAGGGAGGGGGATACAATTAAAGCTTCTTTATATTTGCATCTGCAATGCACTGGCAATAGATTCACAAAAAACCATCATATCGTAACGTTTATGATAAAATCTGGAGGCTAGAAGAAGAAAAGAGATGAACGCAAGCACGAAATTAAACTCTTAGAACACCGAGAGCAAATTCTTTATTTTCTCATCCTGTACAAAAATGAATTGTCTAGCTCTCTTTATAGAGCTGAATTATGCGGTTAACCTTCCATGAAGAAAAAAAGAAGTTAGAGATTACATGCTGAGCTGGCAAACTACACTATAACAGAAAAATAAGAAAACAAAAAATATATATAGAAAATAATTGGTGGGAAAATGAATGAACGTGAGCGCCAACACCCCCGTCCCCCCAAGCTGGAGGAGGTGAGTGGAACATCCCCAGCTTGGACAAAAGTTTCTGAACTGTGGTGAAGGCAGAATCTTGGTCAAAACATCAGCAATCTGATGCGTTGTAGGCAAATAAGCAAGTTGCAACAACCCTTCCAAAACCTTTTCCCTGGTAAAATGGCAGTCAAGTTCTATATGTTTTGTCCTCTCATGAAAGACATGATTCTTAGCAATGTGCAGAGCAGATTGATTGTCACAATGCAAAGTGACAGGGGTTAAGGATGTCACCCCAAGTTCTTCTAACAACCGGAAAATCCATGTGAGTTCAGCAGAGGCTTGTGACATAGCTCGGTATTCTGCTTCAGCCGAAGACTTGGCAACAGTGGTCTGTTTCTTCAACTTTCATCTCAGAGGCGAGGCACCAAATTTAACAAGATAACCGGAAACAAAACGCCTAGTAGTAGGGCAAGAGGCCCAATCAGAGTCGCAATAAGCGTAAAGATGGAGAGAACCAGAACCAGTAAAGAGAATACCATCGCCTAAAGAACCGCGAAGATAACGAAGGACATGAAAGACGGCTGCCAAATGACATGTATGTGGATACTGCATATATTGACTGAGAGTTTTAACAGCGTAGGAAAGATCGGGGCGAGTGTTGGTCAGAAAATTCAACTTGCCAATAAGCGACCTGTAGATAGTGGGATTAACAAGAGGATTGCCACTAGTAGGACCAAGTTTAAGATTCAAAGGAAGAGGAGCAGGAGCAGGCTGACAAGAAAGCATATTCTGATCTTGTAAAAGGTCTTGAGTAAACATCTTCTGAGAAAGCACTAGACCATGACGAAGATACGAGATTTCAATACCCAAAAAATAGTGTAAAATGCCGAGATCCTTAATGGTGAACTGTTGATCAAGATAAGACTTCAAAGCTTCAATTTCAGTCATGTCAGATCCGGTGACAAGAATATCATCCATATAGACAACAACAATGGTGATCTGTGCTGAGGACCTTTTAATGAACAAACTATAGTCAATTTAAAGAAGTTTTTTTTCATGCAATTAAGTGTTTTATTTTTGGGTTTTATTATATCCTACCGTAGAGTGGAGATGGATCCTGAGAAGATTAAGGCCATCCTTGATTGGCCTATTACAAGGATGTGCAAGAGACAAGGAGTTTCCATAGCCTATCAATGGGATTTATTCTTAATTTCAGAGACATAATGGCATCCATTATTGATTGTATGAAGAAAGGATAGTTTACTTGGTCAAATGCAGTTACTAAAGCATTTAAAGAAATCAAGAAAAAGATGACTTAATCTCTTTTTTAACAACTTCCAAATTTCTCTAAGGTATTTGAAGTTACTTGTGATGCATCTCAAGTGGGAATTGGAGGCATACTCAGCGAAGAGGGACACCTAATTTGTTGGAACCCCACTCTGGTGAGACACGTGTCCAACGTCCTACGTGACACCTAGACGCGCAACCCACGAGGGAGGGATTCCTCACCACAGAAGAAACTCAAAATGGCAGCAAACACAATTTTCTTCTTTTTGTCAAATTCAAACATACAACAATATACTTTTATGAAACATACGTAATATACATTGAAACCCGAATCTCTTGCATTTACAAGGAAACATAAGTTATTACAAAGCTTTAGAGGGCATTTTAGCCCTAATACAACAAAAGTG
>JAOSBM010000204.1:15591256-15604266 GCA_027568955.1 Erythroxylum tenue | reverse complement strand
GATGAATGATACTCCCCTTTGAAGCCCGTGAACTCAAGCCATCGCTACATCTTCAAGAGGTCCGGGAAGCCTAGCCAAGAATGACGGTCGTAGTCCTCAACACTATTGTGACTCTGACGGCATCCATGTTGAAGATGATCCTGCGGTGTAGATGAGGATGTGTAGATGATGATGAAGCAATCGACGGTGAATGATGGTCGCGGTGGAGAATGGCGAAGATGAAGTGTTCGGATCGTCTCTAGGGTTCCGAATGTGTGTCTGCGTAGAGTGTTCTCGTCTATGTGTAGCCAGCCGACTCCCTTTTGACCTAATTAGTAAGTATTTAAAGAATCAAGGTTGGCTCGGGTCGGAACGGTGAGATAATTTCCATTTAAAGTGCGGGTATCCGTCTGCACGTCACGACTTGTGAATTAATTGACGTCGTGACGTGTGCTCTGGCTTACTTGTCGCAACGAGGCATTTATTGGACGTCGCGGCGTGTCATCTTTGGTTCGCTCGTCTTGGCGAGACAAATGGTGTGCGCCGCGATGTGTCTTCTTCTGCATGTGCCGCGACGTGTGAAGGACCTTGTTGACTTTTTCATCTCTTTGACTCCTTTTTTCCTACAAAATAAAATAGAAATTTGCAGTATCAATTGTCCTTGGGAAAAATTATACAGCAATTAATGTCAATTTGCAACAATTTAACTAACAAATTGCGAATACTGAGAGCTCACTATGAGGAACTAATTTAAGCACAAAAGTCACAATTAGGAGTCAAAAAGTGCATTAGCAAATATAAAAATGCAGCCAATTAATAATATAAACTTGGGCTCAATCAGGAACCAATAGTAGCAGCAGATGTTGATAGATTTCAACAAATTCTTATCCAAATAGCCGCAAATAATCAACAAATGACGTTGCAAATCAATGAGTTTGGCAACCAAATGCGACAAGTACACAAGGAGTAGTGGTACATTAAGAAGAAATTCATCAAGGTGTGCTCAGATTTAGAGAAAGGATAAGTTAAGCTATTATAAATTGGTTTGTATGAAAATTATTATGAGCTAGTGTTACCGGTAAAAGAGGTTTTAGATTCATAATATGTGATATGTGAAAAGGTTAAAAGATTTATGAGTATTCAATGACATAGTCAAGATAGTGTGATAGCTAAATAAGTGACTGAAGGACCTATTGAGTTATCAACTGTGGTCATTTGGAAGATAGTATTTGAGTGATGAAGTATATGGAAGATGGGGAAGCATGTGAGGAATTAATACCTCTACCGTATTGATCAATCAGATGAGAATTTAAGGGATGAAATTTTTTTTAGGGGCGAGAATTGTAACATTTTGTTCCTATACTAAGGGTTAGGATCCAAAATTTCAGTACATCTGAGCTCAAAGAGAGATTAAGGAAATGCATTTTCTTACTCATGCATAATGTTAGCAACTTAGCATATATGCACACAAATATTGAATGTTTACATATAAAAAAAGTGGTACATGAATTCATTGACAACTTCCGGGTATGATTGTTTTTTAAATGTGATTTTATTAAAAATGAGAAGTAGAGGGAGTTGAAAGAGTGATCTCGGTATGACTTGAGCCAGTGATCTGGAAAATGTTCACTGAGTGTACTTTTGTTTGTTAGCTATAACTTTTTCTTTAGTTATCCAAACAAGATGATTCTTAATTTGGGTTAAACTAGAAACATATGGCTACATTTCTTATGAAGACATTGAATTTCAATTCTGTCTCTAAAAGTCTCAAAATTTCATGAAGTTGAGAACTGGGTGCAGTACGTTGGGAGCTGATTGTAAAATTCTTGTTCTGAATTCAGGAGAAAATCTAGATTAATCTAGAAAGATTTTGCAAAGTTTCCTTTTTGAGAATTTTATATCTTTCTTTTATCTTTTTAACAGTATATAGTATGAAAATTTTGAACATTTGAGTCAAAAGTTATTATCTTTATAAGTGGAGATGCTTTGGAAGCAAAAGTAAGACGAAGCAAAGTAAGACGATGTAAAAGTAAGACGAAGCAAAGTGAGACGAAGCAGAAGTAAGACGATGCAAAAGCAAGACGATGCAATGAAAGAAGGAAGAATCTTAGTTACTGTTCATCCACTTTGTCTTAGTTACTGTTCATCCACTTCGTCTTAGTTACTGTTCATACCCATTGTTTTAATTAGTGTTCATCTTCTATCTTCTGTTCCATTTTTGATCCTTTAGAAGATATAATTTGTCTCCTAGGTCTGCATGAAAGTTGTAGATCCCGAAGTCCTCTTTCAAACCGTCTAAACAAAAATTCAATCCAACATCTATAGCAAAAGTTATGGCAATTGCGCCAAAATATGTACAATATGAGTAAGGACAAAAATTTGTTTGATTCTTTTGGCCATAAGTTTCTCTCTAGACCCCTAAATGACCTGATTCTTGAACCATTGGATTCGTAAGACATTGATCTACATCTTTAATAAAAATTATAGCTTTCTGAAATGAAGTGGGAAAGATTGAGTGAAACACATGGGACGGGTACAGTGAGCGTGATGTTAATATTATGAACTGGTGTTAGTTTACTGAACATATTTCAATATTTTAATGATTTCTAGATCGGTAGAGCTCCAAAATGAGATGATTTCTAATTTGTAGTATACTAGAGACATGGAGCTACAAATGGTATGAAGAAATTGGAATCTAATTCAGTCTCTAAAATGTTTAAATTTCAGATGGAAGTTGTGCATAGTATACTGTTTTGGACAAGAGCAGTCCAAACAGGTTTGAAGTATATCTTTTGAATTACTGAACTAAATTGAATGATTTTTGTGTCAATGGAAACATAAAACATAGGGGAACATGTTTCTAGAAGAAAGTGTTGCAAAATAACTTCAATATCGGGGTCAGAAAGAACATGTAAAGTTGACCCGAAATGATGCTTTATGAAAAAATCTGGAAGTGGATAAGTGGCTAAGAAATGGACACGTGTCCCAGCTTTAAAAGTTGAGTTTTAAATAACCTTGACAGACAAGTTGTTGTAATTGCCTTCATTCCTTTCTCTCGAAGTTTCTTCCCTTAGTGTATCTTCAACACAGAGTTTTTCATCAAAAACTCCACCAAAGCTAAACTATGCTTACCCTTATCTTCTACTGTTACCACTTTGTCATCTGTTTCTTTTTCCTCAAGAAAACCTGACCCAAACCCTCTGTAAGATGAAGTACGTGAGTTGCATGAAAGTTAAGACTTTGTGATGGTTGAAGATTTTAGAGTTTTACCAAGTAAGTATCGTGTTAATCCTTATGAGAAGCCTGAATATGAGATAAAATGGATGGATTATCTGACATAAAATATTCATAAAAAAAGTGGTCATTTTCATGAATACAGTACAAACTAGATAAAAATTTGGATGTGTTGTTTTTACGTATTTGGGGATTCTTACGTGATATGATGGTGTAGAGATGATTTTGAGTAGAAAGATCATTGAATACATGCAGGAGAAGAGTACAAAAATTTTGAAAGTGATAAAGACATATATGCTTTGTTTTCCCTTTGAATATTTTTGAAAAATTGGGGATGAACAAACATAGGATTAAAGTTAAGGAAATCATAGAGAGAGAGATTATGTCGTGTTTTCAGTGGGATTAAAATGGAAAGTTACTAGTGTACCAAAGGTATGAGTATGTTCGAGGATAACGATATTCACATAATTAAGTGATTGAATTATGAAACGAAAATGGGCATAAGATATGAAGTTTGTAAAGTACCCGGGATTATCATTGGGCATGCATTATACATAATCCATATAACTATTATGCATAAATGAGTTTTGTAACGTGTGTGAATTGTGTATTGCATAAATTGTGATGTGCAGGTTAAACATCTACATATAGACGTATCCAGAATTTGGAAGCAAATGCTATTCTGGAGCGTACTGTGAGTAGATCTAGATGGTCTTACTTTATTGTTTGTTTGTTTATGTTATAAATTGAGTGATCATGAATAATTATGAATGTGATTTGATTGTTGAATTCTGGACAATGAAGGTCCGATGATCGTGATATATGAATGAGATATTGAAGTGCTAATTGTATGTGAATGTGATTGTTAATTGTGTTAGGAAAGTGTATTTGTATTTGTATATAAATGAAAGTGTGAATTCTCCACTTCAATGTGGAATGCCGGACTAAGGTCCGATGATATGAGAAAGTGATTGAATGGGATATGCAATTGTGAGTGATGCATTCCATTGCATGAATGCATGAAATATAATGGCAGTTGTGACCAGAGTAGCCAACGATTAGAGGTCAAAGCTCAACGAGCGAAAATGAGCCTCGAGCTCAAAAGTAATTCAGAGCCCCAGGCTCAACGTTTAATGAGCTTTATATGGGACAATTATCAATGAGCCCTACATGGGACAGTTTAGGCACTCGATCACAACAAAGTAACAAATGAAAAGTGAGTCTCATGAGCATTGCATATACATAATATGAATGATTAGGTGTATTGAATGTGAAATAATGTGAAATGTGAATTATGTGTTATGTGACTGGGTGAGCCATCGATGATGGTCACTCACTGAGTTTACAAAACTCATCCAAAATTTGCAAATATTTTCAGGATCAGAAGAATACCCCGTTAGGCCAACAGGAGTATACATGCAACATTCAAGTGAAAGTTAGAGGTTGGGATCAGTTCGCGTCTACATTTGTGTTTTTTCATTTGTGTTTTTCCTATTTTTATTGAATTGTATATTCCGCATCTTTTTGTATAAATTTGTATTTCGTAATGACTCAAGTGTATTGTATTTATGAAAGGGCCCTAATGGCTATTGAGAATTCTATTGGTGGTTTTGTGTTAATTGAAAATGTTTATGAATGAGTGTGGGCCCAAATTGAGTATCGATTTCCACATATTATGTTTGTGATTTCAAAAAAAATACCGATTTCTGAATGATTGAGTGCTTTAGCACGCTGTCCTCGCTGAGCACGGATTCGGATATCACCCACGATATCAGGTTCGGGGCCATTACGAGAGTGGGGTGCTACAGAGAGAGAGAGAGAGAGAGAGAGAGAGAGGGAGGAAGAGTGAATATACAAAGGATTGGAAATAAATTTAGGGTTATGAAATGATTTTTTTTGTTTTATGAAAATCCATGCTAGTCATGTGTTTTTTTAACATGGCATCTGTAGATCAACTGGCATGTCTATAATGACGCTTGTATGACACTTCCTAATTTCTGTCCAAAATAGTCTAACATTGAACAGACTCGTGAACGTTTAGACCGTGATTAAGCAACTTAAAAGGTTTAACTCTAAATTGGTCAAACCCAAAAACGATTGGCCTCAATTTGGGCTTTTAGCCGTTCTAGGAGAATTGATATACTTGTAAATATTTTATTAATAATTATGATTTTGATTGAATAATTTAGGTTGATTGTAATATTTCATTATTTAGGCTAATCGTTTCCTAAAATAAGACAAATGTCTCTGTATATATTAATATATTCATTAGATGAAAAGTGTAGAGAAGAATTTTAGTTTCCATTCAAAGATCATTTTTATTGGTCGTCTTTAAAGCGGGTCATATCTAAGGTTATTCGACAATGTCAAACATGTCAATTAGCTTAAGAAAGGAAATAAAATTTTGGATTATACACACCACTGACTGTACCTCACGAGCTATGGCAGGATATAAGTATAGATTATGTTTTGAAAATTCTTAAAACTATAAGAGGTTAAGATTCTATTTTTATGGTGGTGGATGGGTTTTTCAAGATAAGTCATTTCATTCCATGTTTCAACATTTATGGATTACCTTTAAACATTGTCTCTAATCGTGACACAAAGTTTATGGGTTATTTTTGGAGACTCTATGAAAACATTAAACACTAAGCTTTAATTTTCAAGTTCTTTCTATCCCCAATCTGATGGATTAACAAAGGGGATGAATAAAAGCTTAAGGGACTTATTAAGATGTTTGGTTAGAGACAATGTAAAAAATTGGAACCTAATTCTTCCTAAGGTAGAATTTGCATATAACAGTTATATGAATAAGTCTATTGGTAAGAGCTCTTTTGAGATAGTTTTAGGAATTCAACCAAGGAAGCCTATTGATTTGGTTCCTTTACCAAAAACAACATGAGTCAATATTGAATTTCAAGGTTTTGCACAACACATGAGGGACATATTTGATGATAAACGAAGGAAGATAATAACTAGCAATTTATCTTATAAAAAACATGCTAATCAACTTCGTCGATTGGTGGAATTTAATGAAGGAGATATGATGATAGTTATGACTTGTCCATAATGTTTTCCAAAAGAAATATGTAAGAAATTTCTTTCCCAAAATGCTTGACCTTATAACATCATCTTATGTTTTGGAAATACCAAGTGACAAGAGTAATTTCTATCTTTAATATTGCGGAATTAACTATTTATCATGGACAAGATGATTAGCAATCCCGAATGCAGCTATAAGAATTCTAGCCATTCTCCATCTTAAATAGGGGATAGATGATGTTCTTGATTAACGAAATGTAACCACAAGAGATGGAGGATATCGAAAATTTCTTGTCAAGTAGAAAGGAAGGCCAATTTCTGATAGTACTTGAATTTTAGAAATTGAGTCCAGACTTATATGATCAATATTTATCACATTCTACATCAAAGACGACTTTAGACTAGTCGGAGATATTTGATACAAAAGAGTTTAAAGTATATAAAAGAAACAAAAGAGGAAAAATTAGCCAACCACAAGCCTGAATTGGGTGGGATGATGATTGAAAATTAAGTTGACAACAAAAGATAAAAGTTCAAATTTAGATTGTGTTAGGATTCCTTATTTGATAGGAAGTAGTAGTAAGTTAAATATATTATTCAATTTTACATATATTATCCTAGTTGTTTATGACTTATATAATTTTTATTAGAATAAGATTTAAATATGTTAGGAACCTTTCCTACTACAATAAGGGTTCTATGACCCTTAAAAAATATAAGCAATTTGCAATTTTTCTACAAGCTTAAGTTTTTAACTAGAAAGTGCGATGATTTCTTCTAACAGTAATTCTTATTCCCTCTAAGTGATTTGCAATTTCCTATCTTTTAAAAACCCCGATGGCATTCTTTTTACACAAATGATCTGCATTCTTTATCCTTTCGATTACTCATTACCTGAACGTGTCACAGTACGAGTGCAAGTACCTTTCAACGGTAGGAGCTCTGCTTGGGAATCATTCGACGGCAAGGACAGGAAACAATTGACAGCAGGCAATGCACTTGTCTGCTGCATGGAACTTGGTAAATTTACTTACGGCCGTTTTAACGATGCCGTTATTCGTCGGTTGATTTCGTCGCTAATTTATATTACCGATAGCATACAAACATTTTCTGTCGGTAATTTCCATCACTTAACGACGTTTTCCTTGTAGTGTCTACTGCATGGAACCCTGGCTTGTTCCTACTACATGTCAAATGGATTCTACAGGTGACTTTTTGCGCAGCATCGACGAGTGTTTTCAGTGGAATATGAGAAAGACCCAATCTTCTGATAGCTGTCGGGATTAATATCATTTTCTATTTATCATTGATGCCTGCTATTCGAGCTTGATTGTTATTATGATGTAGTGGGGCATGAACCAGCTTGATTATGAGAAAAGCAATATTAGGCAGGAAACTTGATATGGGAATTAGAGAATATACTATTCTGGAAGCTTCTATTGAATAAATGACATTGTTTGAAAGGCCTGCCTGTTGACATTTCACTTATCATATAAGCTGCACTTACGTTTCCGTTTGAACAAATTTTACTCATTTATTCACGTTATCTATACCTAAGATTTACAATGGCTTGTCATTCACGATTATTGGGGAGGTAAGACGTGAACTCTAAGGGTCAATGTTGCCTTTAATCTTATGCCAAACAAAGCTTTTGCTGTTTTTCATGTTAATTTTGAATTTTTTGCAGGGACAGGCTTACTTGAATCTCTACTCATAAAACTACTACTTTAGCTGCCGGGCTACTGCTTTGGACTCTAAACTACTGCTTTAGCAGCCGGCATACTATTTTAGACTTATCGCCCGCCCTAACCCCCAGGCAGGGACAAGCTTACTTGACATCTATACTCATACCAACTTTAGCAGCCGCCCTATTGCTCTGGACTTATCGCCTGCCCAACCCCCGAGCAGGGACCAGCTTGCTGTAATTGCATATAGTGCTCAGAGAAACTAATGGCATTAGCAGCCTACCTAAAATTCGATACCTGCGAATCTCTTTGGGCTGCCATGACCTTGGGACAAGACGACTCTAATTGGCAATACCACTCGAGAGCCCCCAACCAAGGGGGTGGGCAGTGTAAAACTAAAACTCAAACTGCTGTTTAGTCTAGCATGCTAGGGAGTGGGACCTCATAAGGGTATAAAACAGTAGTAGGTACGGAAAATTAGGATTTCTGATGTTATGCTTAACACATCAATTTCCGAATTCTCCATACCTGCTATACCGGGTGGTGAGCGGAGGGAGAGAGGGAGGAGGGATTTCGCACGCGTGCATACCACGCTGGCGGTTTTCAAGGTCCAAGACGAATAGAAATTGAAATGCAAAATACGCCAGGCATTTTATATATATATATATATATGCTCGTGTTTGTGTGTTAAGAGTGTTTTAATTTCAGCTTATATATTACGCCTTAATTTGCTTGTGTCTTTTACCATTTGCAACCAAAATCCTGGTAACATTTGGCTACTTCTTATCGATCCCTAATGCACAAAAGCCTTAACTTTTTACGTGAGATTAGGCAAAAGGTAGTTCTTAGATGAATTACAGCATAGAACTTGTACAATTCACTTTGGCATCGATTCCCTTGAAACTAAATTTCTAAGTTCCTTTTCTTATAAACTAAGTACAGGTTGCAACGAGAACTGATGGCAGGGAAGGCATATACACAAGTACTCAATTTCATAGCATCTTACTTTACTTAGGTTGACTAACCCAGTTGGCAGTATTTTGTCTTATAAAATTCTAACGTGGAGTATGAGTATGACATGGATTAGTGCAGTGAAGAAGACAGACAACCTCCGATTTTCATGTTTTAACCCAAGTCAACACTTTTGAGGCAATCGAAGCCAAATCAGGCAAAGTAAAGCTTTTGGATCCTGGAACATTTCTCTATGGACTTTTACAGTTCCATATAGATATCACTGTTGTACTGTGGAGTATACCAGACAGAAGGGATTCGGTAAAAAGAAACTAAAGGCCTTTGATATTTTATAAATCGTTCGTCCGATGGTCTAAACTTGATTAATCACATCTACTTCAGATTTTGCCTCAAGTCAAGGTGAATCAACTAAAACCACAACTTGTACTTACCACATAGGCTGTCTATAGTTAATGATCTACAAACTTCGATGTTTTGTATTGGTTAAATAGTTGCTCACAATCACGTACGAAAGAAAGGGCCAAATATCACATGGATTATAGGAAACTTAAGCAAGAAGCCTGGCTTTATAGACATATTTAACAATTCAATTCCCTGCAACAATTAGTCTTGATAAACTGCTTTCATTTCTCTGTTATTAGGCCATCTGAATTGCGGTTTGCACCTCCTACATATCTCTCGCAATGTCTTCTACGAACAATGCTAGCCCCATTCAACAAAAGTTTCAGCAGCTGCCTCTTGCCATTTTATGCAAGTCCATAGCTATTCCTGGACTAATACTCTTCATCTTTTATGCATTCTTGTTTAGTCACCCCGATAAAAGGCCTTCAGATTTCATTTCATTCTTTCCAATCAAATCTTCAGGTTGCTCCAATACTTCCACAGATTCTCCAACCAATCTTAGTCACGTGGGGTTTGTTGTAATAGGTTCCTTAAATAGCTGGAAGCACCGACGGGCATACACTGAGTCATGGTGGCGATCTAATGTTACTAGAGGATATGTCTTTTTAGATAAAGAACCTACACAAGAATTCCTACCTTGGCCTTCAACATCTCCACCTTATCAAATTAACTACGACATCACCAAATTACGTGTGTATCCCAAAGTTGTTAACCCTGTTCAAGTTAGAATGGTACATTCAATCTTAGACATGTATAGGGTAGGAGATAAGGATCTAAGATGGTTTGTAATGTGTGATGATGACACCCTTCTCTTGGTTGATAATCTAGTTGAGGTTTTGCAAAAGTACGATCATACCAAATATGTATACATTGGGGGTAACTCGGAAAGCGTAAAATCAAATGCTGATTTCTCATTTGACATGGGATTTGGTGGAGCTGGCTATATATTGAGCTACCCATTAGTGGAGGCATTGTCGAAGACGTTGGAAGATTGTCTTGAGAGATATCCGTACTTGTTTGTCAGTGATCATATGGCACAATCTTGTTTGGCCGATATCGGAGTTGCTCTCAATATTGAAAAGGGGATTCATCAGGTAATGGTAATTATACTTCTATTTCTGCTGGTAATTCACCACCATAGCTTTTTCTGTATGTTTTGATGGTTGCAGACGACCCTACAATTACATCATATTTTTGCTAAAATATTGCAGATTGATCTACACAATGACATTTCAGGGTTTTTGTCATCCCACCCTCAGTCTCCTCTCCTTTCTCTCCATCATTTTGATGTTATATATCCACTCTTTCCTTCCAAAGACCGCTATGAATCTGTAGGTCACCTTATGAAAGCAGCAAACTTCGACCAATCTCGCATGTTGCAGCAAACCATCTGCTACCGAAGAGAAAGCAACTGGTCTTTCTCCGTCTCGTGGGGCTATTCTACTCACATATATGAGAGCGTAATCCCTCGAAGCATACTTCGAAAACCTCTGGAGACATTCGTGCCGTGGGAAAGAAAGGCTAAACCTCCCTTCTTCATGTTCAACACCAGATGGCTCTATAACAATCCATGTGAAGCTCCGCATATTTTTTTCTTCGAGTCTGTTGAGTATACTTGGAACGACCAACTCCTGACAACGTATGTTCGAACATCACCTCGTAATATGCCACCTTGCTCAGCTACTGGGAATCATTCTGCTGATCCTATCTCAAGAATTCAAGTGTTTTCTCCAGCAAAGACACGCATGCAGGTAAGCTCTCTCGTTCTCACCTAGTAAACATTCGAAAGTGTGAGAATCGAAGAAGTTAATGTTCTTGGTAGAGGAGCACATGCTATTCATATATACTTAAGACGGTTTTTAATTTTGTCCTGTTATTTGTATAGAATCAACGGGTTCCTATCTTTTCATCTTGCAGGCTGGTGGAATAGAATGCTGTGATGTTGAGCACAAAGCTGAGACAAACGTTACAGAAATTAGAATAAGGTCATGTGCGAAGATTGAAGTCATCGCCTGACAGAATATAGAGAAACAATTTTTAGAATCATACCCGTCATCTAGTTCAAGAAGAAAACCCTGTAATAGCCCTTGGTTTGTATTGATTTCAAATCAATGATTTAAAATCTTAGAATATTTTTGGATTTATTATATTTTCTTAATTTTATGTTTGGCTCTAATTAAATTTGATTTAAGATAGGAATTAGGGATTTAGGTTTTTTAATTCCTCATGTTCTATTAGAGAATAGTAGTGTCCAGTTTTTTAATCATTTACGTTCAAATTAGTTAGCAACTTGTTATGCAATGAATTTTATAATGTTTAGAATTACAAATTTTGAACTGATAGAATTAATCAATTGAGACCATGAAGACAAAATTTTAAAAACATGGAAATTAAAAATAAAATTATAATGCTATTTATTGAAATATAAGTTATTTGAGATTCATCTTTTTAATGTTGGGGAATACAATCACTTCTTTTGAAATTAGGTACAGAATAGTCACCCTCTAATGGAATCATTAAAAATTGCACTCCACTTAACCTTAATATATAATATATATAATACATGAACAAACTTATAAGTAATCGAATATTGTGAAATAGTCCTTATAGTTTGTTGATTTTCTATTTTAGGCTTTTCATTTAATTTAAATAGTTTCACTATTCAAAATAATTAATTGAACTTCACAGATAATGCCACTTCTTGAGTTATCACCAGGGATACGGATTTCGTACCGTTCCGGCTGGTACTGGCTGGAGGTACCGTACAGGTCGAAAAACGGTACGAAATAGTAAACGTCAGTACCGGGGTCAAATTTCGTCCGGTACCAGCGTTTACTGGACGATACCGGCCGAAACCTTCAATTCAGGCCAATACCGCAAAATTTCAGAAATTGCAAGGACTAATTTGCATTTTTCGGAAAATTTTTACCTGAAACTACCCCCCCGACTTCTGGATTCTTCTTCGGCCTCCTCTCTCCCACGCCGCACGCCTCCTCTCTTCTCTGGTGTCTCTCTCTGTGTCTCGCCTGGCCGTCGCCGTCTCCTCGCCGTCGACGTCTCGTCCAGTTCTCCAGTCTTCCTCCAAACCTTCGACGGATCGGTCTCCTTGCCGCTCCTTGCCGCCTTCTCCTCTGTCCTCCTCGTCGTCGACGCACCACACAACCACCGAAGAAAGACCCGACCCTCAGACCGTTAGACGACCCTCACCGAAGACCCGATTATTTTAGGTGTATGTTTTTGATTTTGTGTTTGATTTTTAATGGAATTTTGTTGTTGATTGCTTCTGTGATCCTAGGTGTTGTTGATTTGGTGTTGTTATTGGATGGAGGTGGATTTGGGGAAAATTCTAGGTTGATTTCGGCTGAGAATGAGGAAAAAAATGGTGGAATTGGGGAAAATGGTAGAGGTTGATTTCGGATGATGGTGGATTTGGGAAAAAATCCGAATGTGTGAATGTTGAAGGCTTGAAGGTTGAAGCTGATTTCGGTTGTTTTGATTTATGTTTTGTCATTTCGGTTGTTGAAGTGAAGTTGAAATTGAAATTGAATTTTGTCATTTTGCCTTGTGGAAGTTGAATCGAATGTGTGAAATTAAAATTGATTGGTGATTGGTCATTGTGGGTCTGATTGAAAATTAAGTTTGGAATGGTGAATTGGTGATTGTGATTTAGTCTTTTAGTAGATTTATGAAATTACT
>JAOSBM010000204.1:15570477-15587851 GCA_027568955.1 Erythroxylum tenue | reverse complement strand
TTAATTTCGCTTAAACCCACATGTACCAAATTCAAAACGGTCAGAAATATCATGTACCAATATTGCCCCGAGGATGTCCGTTAAACGGACATAGACTGGCCAAACAATCCAAATTCACCCGAGAAGGTCCGTTAAACGGACATGACTCGTCCAACTTGTCCCAATTCACCCGAAGCTGTCCGTTAAATGGACTTCCATGTCCGTTAAACGGACATGACTCACACAAACCCTTCACAAGGGAGCGGGATGTTACAGGTAGGGCAAGCGCTAGTGCCGAAGTCAATCACTTGTTCAGCTCTTGGAAACTCTCCTTGCATTTGTTATCCCACTGAAATTTTATTCCCTTCCGGGTAAGCCTCGACAAAGGAGTTGTAATCACGAAAAAATCCTCAACAAACCTTCAATAATAACTACCTAATCCCAAAAAGTTGTGGACTTCTATCACATTCTTGGGATGTTCTTATTCAAATATAGCTTCCACTTTCTTCAGATCTACTAAAATACCTTCCCCTAATACAATATGCCCTAGAAATCCTATCTCCCTCAGCCAAAATTCACACTTTGAGAACTTCACATAGAACTGTCTTTCGTGAAGTATTTGTAGCACAATCTGAAGATGTCTAGCATGCTCCTCTTCATTCTTAGAGTAAATAAGAAGATCGTCAATGAAGACTATGATAAACTTATCTAAATAAGGAGGGGACACCCTGTTCATGAATTCCATAAATACTGCGGGTGCATTTAATAATCCGAATGGCATTACCAAAAATTCATTGTGTCCATACCTCATCTGGAAGGCAGTCTTTTGCACATCATTCATATCAACCTTCAATTGACAGTACACAGACCTCATATCTATTTTTGAGAATAATGTAGCTCCTCTTAACTAATCAAATAAATCATCGACCCTGGGAATTGGATATTTGTTCTTGATGGTAACCCTATTTAACTACCGATAATCAACACATAAGCGAAGGGTCCTATCTTTTTTTTAACAATCAATACTAGTGCTCCCTATGGTGAATGACTTAGTTTGATGAAGCCCTTATCCACCAACTCTTGTAATTGAATCTTTAACTATTTCAATTCTGTTGGTGTCGTGTGATATAGTGCTATAGATATTAGGGTCATCCCCAGGACCAAGTCAATAGTGAAATCAAACTCCCGATCAAGTGGCAATCCAGGTCACTCCTTCGAAAAAACATCGGGGAGCTCATGCACAATAGGGACATCACCCAGTTCAACCCTCTGTGCCGAAGTGTCAATCATAGGTGCAAGGAATGCCCAGCATCCTTGATGAATCAACCTCTTAGCCTTAATCACCGATATCAAATAACTCGTTAATACTCGTCGGTCACTAATAAATTTAATTGGGACTCCATCCTGAGGTTCAAACTTTACCTCTTTCTTAAAACGGTCAACCCTAGCACGATACCTCTCTAACCATTCAATCCCCAATATCACCTTAAAATCCCAAAGATCGAGGAGAATAAGATCTGCCTCTAATACAACATCGCCTATCTTTATCTCACAAGCTATATATACTTCATCACAAGCCACTTACTCTCCAAGAGGAGTGACTATAATGAGAGGGGGATCTAACAGCTTCAGGGGATGAAAAATATCCTCTGGCTCATGTCGCAAAGGTCCAACCTAGCGACGACTTCCCCTTCCCCTTCCTCATCCAACCATGCTATCACTATAAAGTCAAAGAAGAGACATTGTTTAATAAAATAAGTAGTGCTAAGCCTAGCTTATCCGATAACCCAACATCCCAAGGAATGTTGAAGAGTACTTTGATCAAGGTCAAAATCATTCGATCGTTAAGGACGTCAACTTAACGATCATAGACTCAACTTCCCAACCAAAGAGTTTCGACATCCACACTCAACTCAAGGCTCATGAACGTTTTGAAAACGGAAATAACATTTTTGAAAATGCAAAACCTTGGCTTTAATACAAATATAATTGTCCTGTAACATCCCAGAACACCCTCTTACAGATATTATCTGCTTTGGTCCTTGGCCCAGCCAAGCCCTCACGGTTTTTCTTTTTCCGAGGCCTTCTCAAGAGGTCACCCATCCTAGAACTACTCTCACCCAAGCACATTTAACCTCGGAGTTTCGATGGGATTCGGTCCATTAGGCCACGAAAAATGCGTCTGTAAGGGAGAGGTATTCATACCCTTATAAGGCTTACTTCGTTCCCCTCTCCATATCGGTTAAATCGAGTACGGATACCTCTCCCTCATAGACGCGTTTTCCATGGCCTAATGGACCAGATCCCATCAAAACTTTGAGGTTAAATGTGCTTGGGCGAGAGTAGTTCTAGGACCGGTGACCTCCTAGGAAGGCCTCGAAAAAAGCAAAACCGTGAGGGCTTGGCTGGACCAAGGCCCAAAACGGACAATATCTGTAAGCGGGTGATCTGAGCTGTTACACCTTGTACATCTTTATTGACATATATATCTTATATTATCCCATTCACAACCTCTTTAATCCTCTTACTTGTAGCTCTTATAATTGGTCAACTAGGTATAAGTAATAGATCCTTCAAAGCTTAGGTAATTATGCTCAATTCATTCCCTCTCTCTTTAAAAGGATTTAAGCTTGAAGCATCATATGAAAATGAAAAATATTAGTAACTATAAAGTTAGTACTAACAATATATTCACCTATAAGCTCTAATTTTAAAGTATTATTATTAATCCTCTCAATAACTTAGAATGGATAATCCCGTCTTAGTTACAAATTATATTACCTCTATAATAAGAATCATTCCCTCCTCATATACTCCCAAACCAAATCAACAGATTTAAAGATAACCCGAGTTTTATTGTTATTAGTGTTGGCTAAATAATGTTCATTCTTTTTTTTAATTTGTTGTATTACACATTCATGAAGTTGTCCCACCATCTTAACATTCTTCACTCGATCCTAACTAGCTCTTTTATCAACAAGTAAAGTTAATAAATCCAAACGAGTTTGCAAATTAAAACATAAAAAACGTTGAATGGTGAGTAATTATTAGATGAATGTATAGAAATTATATGAAAATTAAAAAAACTATGAATAATCTTCCTAATTCTTTAAGTTCCTTTCAATGGTAGAATAAAGTAATATAGTAAAAGTCATATTTACTATTTCAAATTAATCATTAGTTTGAGGATAAAAATTAGTAGAAAATAATAAATTTATTCCTAATTTACCTTGAAGAATTTTTCAAAGTAACTAAATAATTTAGTATCTCAGTCACTTATTATATTCTCGAGAAGTCAATACTATCCTACAACTTCCATTAATAGCAAGTTAGCAACATTGGCTATTGTATGTTTTATATTACTTAAATGTTCCCTCTTTATAAAATGTATTTTGAAATTTTAAAATATTAATTTTATAAAAAAGGTTCTGGTCATACATATGTTTTAACCATTGTTCTTGCTTAAAGCAAATTGAATATATAGATTACACTATAGTTTGACACGTACATGTTAGGGATTGAACAAACCTCAAGAAGTTTTGGACGAGCATATGGGTAGCCTTAGGTATCAAGTGGATACTATAAGGTCTTCAATCTATAAGGTTGTACTCTCAAAGTAAGTCTCCTTCTTACCAACTTCTGCATTGCATATTGCTTTAGTGGTTCTTTCACCTATTTCTCGTGTATTGTAGGTGAATTTCAGAAATGGTGCATTGAAGATCTACTTACTAATTTTTTAAAGATTTTTCTTCCTATTTGAGGTTCTCTGTCCTTTTGTATTTCCTTGTTCTCTCCCTATCTTAAGTACTTTCAGCTTAATATGCCTCAATGTATGTTTATATTATTCGTACACCTTTCCTAGATATAAGTTTAGAAAAAATGAGTGATGCTGAGAGGTTTCTCTAAGTTCATCTGTCTTCTCCCATCTAGTGATATGATTTTAGTATGCAAACACTCCTTTATGAACATAACTGAATATTTCACAAATAAATTTTTCTTAAAAAGTAGCTGGTAATCTCCAATTAGTTGCTAGTTATAGGTTAAATATGGTGTTGATGTTATAAGCTACCGAGTGTTCTTTTATAGCTTATATAGTGGAATTTAATAGTCCTTGAACAGTAGTTTGTATGTTGCCAAAAACTCTACTATTTCTTTACATCCAAATGATGTGGACAATATGGCTAAACGTAATAATAGGAATTAGCCAGCCTCGCTTCCTCAACTTATTGATATTACAACACCATTGAATGATTTGTTGCCAATAATCTATTTGCATGTTTAGATTGCCTAATCTCTTAATTGAATCCCAAATTCACTATATGAAATAGAAAAAAATGTACAAATAGAGCATTATTTTTTATCTTATTTGTAAAAAACACTGATTTGTTAATTAATTTGTATCTTTTAACTCTTTCTTTTGTAAAGAGTCTAGATCTTATAAATATCCATAAAATGATAGTAGTTCTAAGACAAGCTTAGGGGTATAACCCCAAATTACTTAATGAGACAATGGGAACTTAGGCTTAAAAAAATGCCTGTAAAAAATTGTGCCTTATTAAATTTTTTATATGTTTGATAGTTTTAGAGCAAGAATTTAATTTAAATTTTATTTTCATTTGGTGTTTGATATGTTTATTAGTAAGTGGAAACAAGAAATTGAAGAAAGGAGGAAGAATTTGGAAAAGGGAAGAAGCCCCAATCATGGCTCCATGTAGAATCATGACAGAGAAGATTGATAAGCAGGAGTCACTATCGTGGCACCATGTATGATCGTGACAAGGTGTTTTTTAGCACATAAAACTTTTGTGTTCTTGACATTTCATGGCTATTTTTTGGAACCAAATTAAGTAGGAAAACCCAATAAACAACACCTAGAAGCCTCAAGAAGTATCTAATGAAAATAAAAACACCAAAAATAAGGTTGCTCATCAAAATTAAAGAGATTAAAGAGGAGACATCAAGAACAACTCCAGATTTTCTAGATTTCCATATCAAGATTCCAAAAATGTTTTTCTTTCTTTTCTTGTCATATATTTTATTGTCTTGGATGTTGACCATGATTATGGGTTTCTCAATTCATATTAGTGATTGTTCTTGATCCATTTTGTTGAACTTTATTCTCGTCGAATTCAATAAAAATATCAATTCCTTATGGTATTTATTAAATTATGATGGGTTATAAATCGAGCGATTGAATCGAGTCATTTTTTCGAGGCATGCAATGAGAGTTGGTAGTTTAATAGACATACAAATATTAGATTAATAAACAATTAAAGAGATATATTAATTGTGAATTAATTTTCTTTAGGATTGCTTCAAATCCAATTAAATAGTTAGGAGTAGTTTTATGAATGGAGAGGTTACAATTATATTATTATCGATTTTAATTGGGATTACTTGACTAAATATCAAGAGATGGTAATCAAAACTTAGGATATCTAGGATTAAGCGTAATTGAATTAACAAGATAAAGGGAAGAAAAAAAACAAGGATAGAATTAACCCTAAGTTTCTATTATTAATAAACTTTTATTCTTATTGCTAGTTTCAATTATTCATCTATTTACTTTTATTAGTTCATTTTAATTTCAGTTACTTTATTTAATTCAATTAATTAAATATTTTGTTACCTTAGACAATGTGCGTTTATGTTTTTAAGGGACTAATCATTCCTGGTGAGAATGATATATTTTATATTATAAGTTACGATACGTATACTTATGGTGTTGAAGTTTTTATATAAAACTATCTATAAGTTTTTAGCACTGATATTAGGGATTGATTTGGCCCCTTATTCGAAATAAATTATTTTGATTTAAGGACTGTAATTGTTTTCTTTTTTGATTGCAATTGCATGAACACATTAATCAAAAAAGAGAAAGAAAAGAGAAAAAATAGTAACCTTAAACTAAGAAAATTATAAAAATTTTCTTCTAACCCAGTGAAGGCATTACTGCATAAATTAGAGTTACTTAAACTTGTATAATCTTTAGTGGAATAATTATCGAAATTATTCTTGGATAATAATGCAAGAAACAACATAAAAGCATAAGGTCCACCTAGTAAGATAGGCTTGGATCTTTAGAGTCTAAGATAGACAAGTTAATGGATATGATAAGCTCCAAGTTTAATAGACAAAATGAAAGTCAGAAGAGGATGGAAGCAAATTTGAAC
This sequence comes from Erythroxylum tenue, assembly GCA_027568955.1. Taxonomy (NCBI): domain Eukaryota; kingdom Viridiplantae; phylum Streptophyta; class Magnoliopsida; order Malpighiales; family Erythroxylaceae; genus Erythroxylum; species Erythroxylum tenue. Next base: position 15,581,699 of record JAOSBM010000204.1, on the reverse strand, counting down.
AAATAATGAAGAACCACTCCTCTTCCATTCATAACTTAGAGGATCAAGTTGGACAACTTTCCAATGCATTGTTATAAGGAATGTGGGGAGTGTTCCAATTAATAAAAATCACAACTGATATCCTTGTTATATTGTGACATTTGTGGAGGTAATCATTCCAATCATCAATGCCAAGCACCATATTACATTTGGGAGAAACCATATTGCATGCAAAATTGACCTTAGAATATACCATATGAGCATACTGATACTGAGCCAGATACAACATGTTATTAGAACTTATTAATGCCTCAGAGTGAAAAGGAGACAAAGGTCAATAACATGAATGAAGTTGTTGTTCAACAAAGGAAAGAAGAACAGAGAATAGAGGAAATAGAAGTTAGACAAGAGAAGGAAGTCTATACTCAAGACGAGTAAGGAGAAAAGTTGGGAAAGTAAAGAAAAAGAATAGTTCACCTTCCCATAGAACAAACTGTTAGAGTTAATTGAAGATTCAAGGAGTTTTATAATTCCTTAAATTATTGACCATTTGTTATGGAAAAGGACATTAATATAATCTCTTGGATTTCTTAATTTTATCAATAATTTCCTCATTATTATCTTATAACATGTGACTTATTTATAGGAGCAAGCCACTAATTATAGGCCCAGGTTGAGGCTAAACAAGAAAGCTACTTGCGAGGTTGTTAAATAGAAAGAGGATTACTTCAAAGAGAGCATATTCTTAATGATTATTAAGCTATGGTTAAAGAGTAAAGGATTGCTAAATATTATCTTACTATTAGTGAATTTTTAAGACATTCTTCGTTAACAATGGCTCTATCTAGCTTCTTTATTATCTTCCATATTCTTTATTGTTTAATACTCCAAGCATACAAATTCCCTTTAATCAGTTATCTCTATATAATTGACACAATCTCTAAATTTCTTATTATAGTTTCTCAAGTTTGAATTGCCACCAGCTTCAGAGATATGGAGGATGTTATTGAAGCGCCATGAGATGATCTAAGGGGAGCCATATAGCACCCCACTCCAGTAAGACATGTACCCGACATCCTGAGGGATATTCGAGTCCGTGCCCCACGACGTTGGCATGCTAGAGCACTCAATCATTCAAAACTCAGTACAATTTTTAACCATAAACATACAGTGCGGAAATCGATAACCAAATCAGGCCCACTTTATTTCATAAACATTTTCAATCATAGCAATATAATCATCAAAAATTTCAATAGCCATTTGTGCCAATTACAAATATGAAATACTTGTCAAATTTTCATTACATTGCAAAAACCATATACAAACATTTCCGATTTGGAAATTTATTTCAAAATAGAAATATTTAAATACACAAATTACAATAATTACGAAAGACTTAATTTGATACAAAATAAAGGAAATACTAATGCAGACGGCAACTGATCTCGACCTCTATCTCTTTCTTACATGTTGTAGGTATACTCTCGTTTGTCTAACGGGGTACTCTTCAAGCCTGAAAAATAATTGCAAATTTTAGGTGAGTTTTTTCAAACTCAATGAGGTAACCATCATCGATAGCTCACTCAATTCATGCAACACACCATTTCATATAAGATGTAATTCACAATTTTGCATAATAGATCATGTATCACACTTTTACTCTAGCATAGGAAATTTCGAAATTTTAATCAATCAAACATACTTGATATAAATGCGTATGAAATGCTCATGAGACACTTTCCATTTATTACATTGTTGTGACCGAGTGCCTGAATTGTCCCGTATCTATTTTGGATGCCAAGCTCATTAATAAATGTCCCTTATCCGCTTGGGGGATACAGGGCTCATTATACATAGTGTGCCTTAGGCTCTTAATCACTATTGAGTTTGAGGCTCTTTTCACTCATTGAGCTTTAAACTCTGATCGGTGGCTACTCTGGTCACAACTACCATTATCTAATTGTGCATTCAAGAATGGAATGCATGTACCACAATCACTCACATTATAAAACACTTAGGTCTTTACATTCACATTTAAACAGCACTTCAATATACATTCCACATTCACAATCATCAGACCTTCTGTCCAGAATCAACAATTAAACACATTTATTTCACATTCATTTATCATTCAGAGCATAATCTAAGCAAACAATAATTGAGAAAAATCGTCTAGATTACTCACAAGTTGCTCCCGAAGCTAATGCCTGGAAGATCCGGAAACGTTTGGAGGTTGAAGTTCCAGTTGCTCCTTCATAACAAATAATATACACAATATCACAATTTGTACAATCATAAGTATTCAATAATGCACATGTAGGAAATGAATTATGTACAATGCATGTTCATGATAATTCTTAGGTATCTTATCATCAATATCATCACAAATCATTCCCATATCGAAACTCATCTAAGTATAATTTATACTTAGGTTTATGCCTCATTAAAACCCTTGAAATCACAATTCATTTTTCATTGATTCACTTCAGATTTTTCCAAGACACCCCCTTTGGGTCTACTATTCATATTCAATCAGAAGGTGACAATGAAGCAATTTGGTCAATCTCTATTCTAGAAAAGTGTTCCTCTATGTCTTATCTTTCCATTAACACCAAAATCACTCAATTTGGTTCAGTAATTTGGAAGATATGCCTAAAACATTATCGGGTTGTTCATATTAAAAAATAATGTACTATGTCCAACTTCCATCAAGAAATTAAACATCTTAGAGACTGAATAAAAATTAGATTTGTTCAGAAAATTTATATCCCTATTTCTCTAGTTTACTCCAAATAAAAAATCATCTCATTTGGAATCCTATAAATCTAGATATAATCAAAATAATGAAGTATGTTCAAAGGAATAACACTAGTTCATATAATTTAAGAGCACACTCACTGTACCCGTCTCACGTTTTTCACTCTATCTTTCTTGATTCATTTCAGATGGCTATGATTTTTGGTGGAGAATTAGAGCAATGTCTTACGGGTCCAATGGTTTAAGAATCAAGTCATTTTGGTGTCTAGAGAAGAAGTTATGGTCAAAAGAATCAATCATGGTTTTGTCCTCAATCATACTGGACTTGTTTCGGGGAAATAGCCATAACTTCATCTATAGTTATTGGATTATAGTCTTCTTACTATGATTAGAAAAAGGTCTTCAAGATTTACAACCTTTATGAAGACCTCGAAGACAAATTTTATTATCTAATGGGTCAAATTTGGACCAGACGATAGGTCTATAGTGCACTAGACGATAGGGTAGAGGAACAATGCACTAGAAGATACACGTTATCACAGACGATACACGTCAACACAGACTATACATGTCATCATAGACGATACACGTCAGCACAGACTATACATATCAGCATAGACAATAAATGTCGGCACAGAGGATACACGTAAGCACAGATGATACACTTCATTACAGACGATACACGTCAGCACTGACAATACACTCTACACTCCTGAGCATCTCCACTTATAATTACCATAACTTTTGACTTTGATGTCCAAAATTCTCATACTATGTACTGTTGGAAAGAAAAAAGAAAGATCTACAACTTTATGAAGACCATTTTGTCAAAATCTATCTAGATTCAAATAGTAAATTCATGGAAGTTTCAAATCGAAAATTCAACTCTCTTTTACTATTCCTTCCCAGAAATTTCCAGGTTTCCTTCTCTAAAATCCAACACTTTAAATTTTTTATTTCTAGTTTTTCTACTATATTTCATTAAACTCACTTACCATAAATTCATACTACTCCAAAATATACAAGTTTAAATCAAAAATCATCAAAGGCCAAAAAATCATATTCATCCTATTCATACTCTGTTACTTTTCTACATTTTCAACTTTCATTCTCAATCACTATTCTTCCTCTCAACTTCCATTTAAACACTCATTTCCCATCTTAACCCATCATTTTACAATTGCTCTTCATCTCAAAAACCATTTCCATTTTCATCAACTCACATACAACACACATATATTTATAAGCTTGCACGGTGACGAACAGAGCACATATGACCTTTCTATATCTAATTTTCTACACTAATCCTATACACCATTCCATTGCTATTTCAATTCCAAAAACTATTTCCAAAACATCAGATCACTAAAAATCTATCAAAAACTAAATAACACTATAACCAAAATTTTCATCTCATCTATAGTGTTCATGAATATATATATATACGTAAATGCCATGGTCTATGCAACTAACAATAATTCATCAAATTATTTCACGAATCCACAACTCTAAAAGGTTTATTCATACTTACTTGTTTCAAACTCTAAAAGCTTCAACTATCTTCAAGCTCTAACTTCATGCAAAATTACGTATTTCCTGGAAAAAAAAAACCAACTTCTGGTTTATGTTGGGTAGAAAAGACAATTAGCAGTGGTGATAGAGGGGTGGGATGAGAAAAAGCAAAAAAATTCCTCAGAAGGTGTTTGATGGAAAACTCTGTGTGTTCGAAGAAAACTTGAAGAAGGTCGCTACGAAAGAGATGAAAGCTTATGAAATAACGTTAACCCCTTTTTAACTCTTAGATAACTCAAACTTACTTTCTGCAAGGTTCTAAAAAAATCACTTAGTCAGTGACACTTGTCACTTTCTTAATGCCTAAGCTCTAATTTAGTTTCTTTTGAATCTAACTTCATTTAACTCTCATCTTTACAATCCAACTATCTCCAAATCTTCTTTTGATTTCATTTCTTCTTGTTTTTTCCTATTTTCCATAATACTCTATAAATTCTGAAATAAATCCTAAATTCACTAAAATTCACAAATATAATAATTCCATGAATCAATAAAATGTCCAACATAAATAAATTCCAAATTCACAAATTTCCCAAAAATCACAACTCAGTCCAAATATACCCAGAATTATTCATGAATACATGTACAATTATTTTTATGTGCAGAAAAATTCACTATTCATATGTATGTGTATGATATATTATGCATAAGCATGAAAATGCAAATTATATGCTTTCACTGAACACTCTTATTTACTATTCTACGATAACGGGATGTTACAAGCCAATAAAGTAGTAAATGTTCCTGAGATTGTCCCATAATTCATTCCATCGAAATGCGAAATTAGATCCATAGAAAAAGGTGAGTTGAAATCTAATATCCTCCTATAATAGCTGAGCATTCAAGTGAATTAATTGATTAGTAACAAAAAACAAGGAGACACTTACTAGGTGTAGATCATATATAACAACTAACCTTCTATAATCATGGAATTAGTGATTAGTTAGAGCGTTCTATTGCTTTAAAAATAAACTTAGTTTGACTATCTATCGATATCTTGGTTTCCAAAACTTAGTAAAATAGGTTTTATTTCGAGGAGAAGATCTTTGTGATCCTGTTACTTCCTGGGGTAGTTGAGGTCCCTTACATTTCATGACAAGATAGATATTAGTTAATAGGATTGTTCAGAGCCTTTTACATGAATCTTCCTACCTAATATCCTTATTGTATTAACGATGAATTTTTCATTTGTGGATGAACAATCTCATAAATGAGAGATCAAACTTGAATTTTGATCTTCTTAATTAGTAATAGGTATGAAAACCGACGAATGAGTTATATTAAGATTAGGGATATCAATTGATAAAGGAGTTTCATTAACATTACATATTTCTTCTAAAGGAGAAAAATTCTTAAAGAAACAAATGTCAGGATCAGGGTCACCATCGATAAACATTAGGAATGGAACTTCTTTAATGTCAAGGAATTCAAGCAAAACATTCCCCTAAGAGATAATTGAACTAGAAGATTTCTGTTCTTTAAAGTATTCAACTTCAGGATTAGGCATGGTGGGTTCTATAATGTTTCCTACTTAGAGCCCCTTTACCAATCTGTATAAATGTATTAGGCTCTAATAGATGTTCCATTCTCATTAGTTCTACAAAGTTCACGCTCTTGAACTTTCTACTAATTGTTATCCAACGCTTAACCTATTATGCATTGTCTAGTCTTCAAATATAAGAGACTCCAATAGATTCTTCAAATAATAGTATATCATCACCATGCCTCAAGATCATAGTAGATTCTAGTATATCCTACATCATCTCCATGATAACACACATTTTAGCATAACCCGCTCGTTTTCTTGTAACTATTTCCTCATCCAAGCAAATGGGCCTCCTTAAAAGGCTTGCTAGGTAGCTTAGTCCTTTGGTTGATCAATATTCAAAAAGAATATTTTGCAAACTTATCAAAATTGATACTTGGTTATGTTTAACATTCTGTAAAGTCATTCCATGTTTTCATAGTTGTAAGAATATAGGAATGCTAGATAAGTGCTAGGGCCCCATTTGTAGAATTTTTTGAGCAAAGGATTTAGGGCTAAAAGGTGATAAAAAAAAGGTCATCTTCATTGATAAGAGCTTCGTCAAGTCATTAGTCCTTCCAATGCTTCAATGCCTATGAGTTAACGACAAAAAATTTGTGTCTTTTTCCTAAACAGAAGCTAACCAAGGTTGAGGACCATAATGTGGTTTCTTCTTGTATAACCACTAAGGGAGGTTGTATAATGAAGGAATAATTAGAGGTAGTGAAGGGGGTAGGGAAAATAATAGAGCTTGGTTAGTAAGGGGTCACCAACCACTTAGTTCTAGCTAACTCATTTTAAAGTTGAGACCAGTAGGATAAGAGGAATAAAAAGAAGCTTGGTCTTCCTAAGTCAAGGACAGACTCTGGTATTCAAAGTGAGGGAGAGGCCTCAAAGTAGCAAGATTTGGAATTTTTATAAGATGGTTGGTAACATAAGCATTAGCCTGAGGTTTGAAGGAAGAAGACTGGGGAGAGGCATGTGTCTAATAAGGTGAACTAGAGGATTTGGCTTAGTAAGGATGATGAAGAGAGTTGTTATCAAGAGGAGGAAAGTTAGCCTAATTCAAAGGGGAAATCTAGTCAGTTTCCAACTAGGGGTAACAATAATAATATAAAAGTGTAAAACCAAAAAAATAGAGAAGGGAAATTTAGAAAACCGTTTTAACAACGGTAAACTAAAGAAGCAAAAGAACATAGTGAAGACGAACAAAAATGCCCCTAATTGTTGAAGATCAGTTGAGGTGTGTAGACTAGAAGAGGAAGTTCAGCAAAGGTACAACCAGTAATTAAGGAGACAATCCAAGGTTGAACAAAAAGGTGAAGAAAGGAGAGCAAAAAGAAAGCTTATAATTAGGAGCACACAGATGAAGAGAACTAGAAAAGGCACAAAAAAAGGATAAGTAAATTCAAATGGTTAAGACTAGTAGAAGACTAAATCTAAAAGAAAAGGAAGAAAAAGAACATAAAGGATGAGGAAGAGAGCCATGGAAGACCAGAAGCAAAGAAGAAGACACTTTAGAGAGAAGGAGACGTTCTAGAGTCATTACGTATATTAAGGAAAACAAAATGTTATAATTAAAATTTCAGTGTCAAGCGCACAAACATATCTAATGGAATAAAAATTCATAGTAAAACTAATTCTATTTTCCCTCCTTATTTATATATATATTTATTTAAAATTATACGGACATAAGATTTGATTTTTTATATTTTATGTCAACTAATATTATAACTATTTACATTTTACATGACTTCTTAAACTTAATAAAATTATTTATTTATACTAATCCTTAAAACTCATGAGTTCTTATGTATCAATATATTAATTATTTTATTTATTAAAATTTTAATTAGTTGTTATCAACTCTTAATAATGTTTGTTTAAGAGCTTATAACTTTGTGCTATATCAAGCCAAAATCTCGGTGAACTAATCTATATTAATTAATATTATCATTAATATGTTATCGTTTCAAAATTATCTCTTTATATTTTCATACAAATCTAAAAGGCGATTCTTCCTTTTTGTCATTCCTATGCAACATCCAGTTCTCCTATATTTCGTTTGAGGTATTTTTTTAATCATAAAACCTATCTTTTTAATATTAGATATATTGCATATCTTTAAACTATTGTTTTTACTTTATCATAATTTTATTTTTCTATTTATATATTTGAAAATATTATTAATTTATATTTTTAGATCATGGTATAATTTCATCTCATTATAACTTTATATTTTTTAAGTTTTTTTCTATTTCTTTTTTTTATTGATGACCTTTCTACTCTACGATGTCTGTTTTAGTTTAATTAGTTTTCTTTTGTATATGAAAAATAGACATATTTTCTTAATGTTAGAATTTTATGGGCCATGTGTATAAATATATGTATGTAAATTTCCATTTCGGTTATAGGTCTAATAAAATGTGACCCAACTTTAGTAAATTAATTGGGCCTATAGAAATATTAATTACTATTAGTAAAGGCCTGATGTGTAGAAGCTTATTACAAGTCATTATGGTTAATAGACCCACAATGGCCCGTAAGTCAAACCTGACAATAAAAAAGATTGTGGTACCCAAGTTAGAAACACTTTTGACATTCCTCATAAATAGGTTTTGTCAGTTTTCTCTATTCTATAAGGAGAAATCATTCGATTTTTTAGATCTTGGCTTGGAAGAATACAAATCCATCAAGTTTTTATGTTTACGCTTCCGTTTTACAATGGATCAAGGTTAATGTTCTTATTTGTACATATATCATTGTTTATTTGATCTAAGTGTGATTCTGTTTGATTGATTGTTTAGAAATCTGAATAATAATCACAAGGCTAATTTCTAATAAGTGGTATCAGAGCACTTCACGTAGATTGTTTCAACATGATATTCAGTTTCATTTTTCAGTCCGTTCCGTATGTTTATGGTAGTAAAAATGAATTGTATATTAATCATTTAAGATTTCATTTCTTTTAGGTTGCTGTTTATTGTTTTCTTAATTATAATCGGCTGAGATATAATTTTTTGGGTAGAAATATTTTGATTTCTTGATTATCTTAATCTGCGATTAATTGAAAAATAAATAAAAGCTGAAGAATGGCCAAGAGTTGGTCGGAGGATTTCGACGGTGAGGGCAGCGTTGGGAGAGGAGTAGGTAGAGGTGGGTCGGTGGTTCTCGACCGCGTTGCTGGTATCTGAGCCTCCCTCAACGATGGTCCAGATCTGTTTTTGATGTGCACCTCTTCCTTCTCTCTACCTTCTCCCTCTCGCGCCACATTTTCTTCATCTTTTGTTTTGTGGGTTTTGTCCCATATGATCTTGTAGCGGCCAAGGGTCTGCATTTGAATTGGTTCAGCCAGCAATGTCAGTGGGTACTGTGATATATGAGTTTTTCTGGGACGAAAGGGTTGTTGTTTGGGTGTGATGGCTTGGAAAGAAGAGATCTGTCCTATTCTTGACGGTGTATTTTAGAACGATGTCGAGCACAGGGTTGTATTTCAGAACAAGCACAGGGACTTTTTGGCTTTTCCAGTGGTTTTTCAGTAACCGTTCTTCATCTATAGACGCGACTTATTCACCTCCACGAACCATGTCGAGCAGTAATCCTTTTCCCTTATTCTCTGTTTTTGGATTATATTTCGAAGATTTGATTTGCTCACCACTTCTTGGAATCGGTAAATTGTCTCGGGGCTTTTCTTCCTTGCGTTATTTCTTCATAATCTATCCGTTTTTCAACTTCTAAAGTTGTGATCTTGTGTGTTGATTTTGCCATCTAGGGTTAGGGTTTTCTCCCAAATTTTGGGGCTTTGACGAATTCGCTTAAGGTTTTGTTTGTTTAGACCATACCCCCTTATTAAGCATTTATTTTGTTGTCTCTTGAGTCTAATTTAAGTTTCATATCCTCGTATTAACATTAAGCAGCTTGACTTCGATGAATTCCAGAGGTACCTGATTGCTAGTTTGAAATTCTTGTGATATTAATTACGTGGTTTTCTTTTTTCTGATGTTACAATATAATTGCTACTTTTGCTCAATTTTTTGATTATATTGTTATTTATTTTCCGGCAAATTTCTGTCCTATGCTACAGTTGTTCATTAGTAGCTTCGAGCTTTGCTTTTCTCCTTTATGTAGTCTAGATTTTTTTTTCCGTTTCTGTCATTTGCTAAGACCGACCGGTTTCTGCAAGGTTTCTAAACTGGATATAAATCATTTGTATGGATTCACAAGGCATCCAATTGTTGCATTTTTCTTTTATGTTTTGCACAATACTAGTAGAGTAGCCGGCACCAAAAAGTTTGACACAGATGATGATGAAGAAGCGCCGGATCTCTGCCCTTCCTCGTGCCCCTTTTCTTTACGAAGGTTAAGCTCCCTTCTTTGACGGTATGTAAGTAGGAGGTTCTTTTTAAGGATTGAATAGGAGGCATGTAAAAGTTGCTCTTTGCTCTCACTCTCTCTTCCTTTCCTTCTCCGCGGCCTCCTCCTTTCATGGCTCTTGATTAATCAGTCTATGCTGCTTGGGTGTTTTATGGGTTTTTTTTTAAATTTCTACTCTTATGGAAAGTGGTCTATTATTTATCGTAGTTTTTTGTTATTGCTATTTTATTATCTATTAATTTTATATTATTAGTTCCATTTATTATTCGTATTTTTCTTCTTATTATTATTTATTATTACTATTTTTAAGGTTTAACTCAAATCGTGCATCATTTTTTTATTTGTCACATCTGCATGTGGGGGTAAGGTTGCGTACTATCAGACCTCCCCAGACCCCGCTTCACTGCGAGACTTCAGACTGGGTGGATGATGCTGATGACGATGATGAAGTAAACACTACAGTCATGGTCGAAAATTTGTTTCATTCAGTTTAGAAATAAATTTTTGCCACAAAATGAAGAAATATAACTGCAATATGTTAAAATCTAGTATACAATTTTTTAACAGATCCGTTTTTTACATTCGGATCCTCTATTGGGTCCATGACCCGTCAGAGCTCAGGGATGACCGTTGCAGAGCAACTGAACACGCGCCAGAGAAACTGCACATAAACTGACTTTCATCAGTTTCTTTTTTGTGCATGCAGACGAATCCTTTTGGTGTTCGTGGGAATTGAACCCACAAATGCTAGAGAAACTGCACATAAACTGACTTTCTTTTTGTTCATGCAGACGCATCCTTTTGGTGTCCGTGGGAGTTGAACCCATAACGAAAAGGATTTAAGAGCCTTGTGCTCAGCCACCCAAGCTAGACATGCCTCAGAATATATATATTATTTTTGTTGGTCGTGATGGTTGTCCATTAATTTGGGTCAAGTCATTAAGTAGATATACTAAGGGCGAGTTGGGATGGACGACCACGCAATCCATCCCAACCGCCCGTTTAATCCAACCGT
>JAOSBM010000204.1:15532304-15545500 GCA_027568955.1 Erythroxylum tenue | reverse complement strand
TATTTAAATTAAATTCATCTTAATTACTATCCATTTATTAATAACAATGTATATAACAAATTATACCAATTTAATTATAAATAAGATTGTTTGTTTATTTGAACACAAAATATATTACTTATTCATATTTAAATTAAATTCACCATAATTACTATCCATTTATTAATAACAATGTATATAACAAATTATACCAATTTAATTAAAAGTAATATTGTTTGTTCATTTGAACACAAAACAAATGTATTATTCAAATTGGAATTAAATTTATCTTAATTACTATCCATTTATTAATAACAATATATATATAAAAAATTATACCAATTTAATTAAAAGTAATATTGTTTGTTCATTTGAATACAAAATAAATGTATTATTCAAATTGGAATTAAATTCATCTGAATTACTATCCATTTATTAATAACAATTTAACAATATTAATTATTAAACAAGTTCTTATTAAAAATTATCTAAAAACAGTTATATAAATTTGTGGCAAATTTGATGACAAACAATTTTGACGTATCATATGAATTATTAAACAAGTTATTATTAAAACTTTAGGCTAGCCGTACCAAATTTTTTTTCCAATTGAAGTCACTAAAATTATATTATATAATTATCCAATATATTAGTTATTAATTAAATTTATGAATAATTTATTTAATTAATTAATTAATTAATAATTTTATTTCATTGATTTTAGTTTTTAACTGTATTTAATATTTGTAATTAATTTTCAAATTTATTAATAAGTACTTTAATTAAATTTAAAATGTCTTTAGAATATATAAATTATAACTTACATTTGATTTAAATATTAAACAAATATATTTTTTAATTTAAATTATGTTAGTTAATATAACAAAATAAAAATATTCAATAGATTAAAATTTTAATTTTTTTACAATTAAGTTATCTTATACATAATCATATATTAACATTATAAGTTATTTTTATTTTTAAAAAAATTGAAATAACAATTTCAAATTTAACCCCATATGATATTCCTATAAACAACTATAATATATCAACATACATTCTAAACTTCTTCCAAAAGAACACCAATAATTCAAATTCAACAACATTTCAAGACAAACATCTATAAGCATTTTTTCAAACACTTGGTGTGCGTCTCATTTTTCATCCTTAATTCAACACAAAATTTCAAATTTGTTCCATTATTCTCCAACAAACACATACCCTATCATTAACAATTACTAATTAACATTTAAAATCAAACAACAACTCCATATTACCCAAACCATAATCCACCGAAACACAAACGTAGAGGAAGGAGAGGATGGTTTTAAACAGGACATTACCTTCGGTTAGGGTAGCCAGAGTACGGGACGTCGGCGACGCACGCCTCCACAACGAAGGAAAGAACAGACGGCGTCGATGGCTACAGACGGTGGACTTAGGCGGCGACGGTGAAGGAGAGGAGAAGAAAAAGAAAGCAGGCGCGCGAAGGGAGAGGAGGTCTACACGCCTGCTTTAAAACGTGAATCAAAACAACATCGTTTTGATTTAGCCAAAACGAAATCGTTTTGTTACGTATTTTAAACGATGATTGGGTTGTGTCATTACCGACGGAATGTTCGTTGTCGGTAAACTTCTCTATGCTGTCTTATTTTTCCGACTCAGTAACATTCCATCAGTAATTACAGACGGAAAGTTACTGATCCCTAAATTTTCGTCGCTATTCAACTCTTTCTTGTAGTGAAACACAACTATATATCGCCAAGAACTCCGCAGAGTAAGTAAATTCAAGTATATTACCTGCATTTATAAAACAATAGGCACCTCCAAGTATGGAACCTTAAAGATGCAGCAGATGCAGCATACATTCAGAGAGGCGATGCAGCTGTTTATTAATTGATGGACACGACCCTGTCTTGTTAGTAGTCAATTATAAACATTACTTCTTCTTTTTTCCCCATCAGCCTACATCTTCCAATCATACGCGCCCACTTTTTCACTCGAAATTAGGATACAAGTGCACACCTAACCAAATAAAAGTTCGATATTATTGACATTTCATACACAGGAGAGAGCAAAAAACATTGACAAGTTCTTTATCTAATTGCTGTCACTTATAACCAATCTAAGCCAATGACCATGAAAGTGATATAACTTAAGATGTAGCCTCGTTCCATTCTCTCCTTTTCTTTCAGTTTCACCATTGACGTATAATTCCTACCAATCACAATCAAGTAAAAACACGTGGTGATAGCAAAATATAGTTTGAGCTATGGATTTCATTTATTCAAGGAATAACGTTAATCAATCTTAAGTACATATACAATTAAAACCATAAAATTCAAGAAAGACTATCGAGAACGTAACAAATGTTAAAGGTTATGTGGATAATCAATTATATAATTCAACTCACACATATATTTTAATTAACGGGATAATATGGAAATCTTGGTTTCCTATAAGTCGTTTTCTCATAAATAATAACAAAACTGCATCAATAATATTAATTCAAAATGGTTGACTTACTTTACATTAAAAAAGACAATAAGTTAATAATGCAAATGGTCCTATACAAAAAATTTTGCAAATTTCCAAATACAAATTCCCTCTTAGTTTTCCATATTATCATGATGCATATATAAGACACATATCAGTAATTCAAAAAAGTTATCATTTTCTATATAGGTTCACCTAAAATCTAGTTCAGGCAAGTCATAAAAATATCATATATATATATAACCAACGACGGAGCTACATGGGGCCTAGTGGCGGACTGAGCTCCCCAAGATTTTTTTAAAAAATTATTTTTAATATACATATATATATAATGATGGAGTTATTTAGGAGTCAACGGTACACTGGGCTCCTCAAAATTTTAAAAAAATTAATATTTGGGCCCTCCTACCTTAAATTCCTGGCTCTGTCAATTTCACCATATACATCTAATTTTGTCTAATAGTTTAAAGATAGTGTTATTCACTCACCTAATATCCTAATAATAAATTTTACTCTCCACTTATGAGAAAGATGACTTAAGAGATGGTAGATGAACCCAATGCGTCCATTGTGCTTAAGTCAACAGTAAAGGTAACATGTCTAGTTTAGAATATACTAGAATGGAAAAACAATTTTTGTAGAAATTGGGTTATTTTTTTCTTTGAAATTAAAAAAAATATAGGTGCTATTGATTGCCTTAACCATATTTTAGTTGGATAGGAGTTCAAAAATAGCTTTTATTACTTGATTTCATACTATGTGCTAGGACTTTTTTAAAGAAAATTTCTTTTAACCTATCTAGTCTAAGTGCTTTCTTAGGATTTAAGCTCTAAATAGGAACCTTTATGTTCTCTTCTTTGAAATGAGTAATTATTCTTTTAGCTTGCTTTTCATTGACTACTTGAGGAATGTAATTCTTGAGCTCTTGCAAGGAGGACCTTACTATGAAAAATGTGTCGATAATATTTTGAAAATGAGTAAAGACAACATCTTTGAGATCAAATTGAAAGGCAGTGACAATTCCATTAGGGCCCGAAACAGAAGTAATCTTGTTTAGAATTTTCCTTATTAAGATAGCAATATAAAAGTGTCTTGAGTTTCTATTCCCCCTTTTTTTATCTATAAGACTTAGCCTTGCTTTAGAATGGAGGAGTGACATTCCAAAGCTTGAATATAGTTTGAAAGGGCTTCTTTCTCTTGTTCCTATAGAGACAGATCCCCAGGATCCTTATATGCTATATATTAAGCTTGTGCTAGTATTTAATTCTTAGTATCTATATTTTCCACACTACCATTAATTCTCCTCCTATTAAGTGCTTTAAGTTCCTTCTTGATAAATTTGAGTTTCATCATACATTTGAAGCCCCAAAAACAATCTCATGTTTACACTCATTCCCTTAGACACATATTATTCATATCCTTCAAGGTCTATTAAGTAATTGTTGAACCTAAAATGGAAATGTCGAAGATTGACCCATCCAGATTTCTGTTGGAGAATTGTTTGAAGATAAAAGGTTATAAAATTTCTTCACTATCTAGAAGTTTTCCTAACTAGTGTGCATTCATTATTGTTTTGTCCAATTTTTTCTTGATTAACTAGGTTCATTATTGCTTACTGCTCCACATTAAGAGGTTTCCCTCTAACTTAAAAATAGAAGAATCTATATTACTTATGTAATGCTTAAAACCATCATTGAAAAGAGTTGGCCCTATATTGTTTCCTTTAACCGCATATGAGTAATGGATTTTGTTGAAATCCTACTAACAACCAAGGATTAGTCATACAAGCATAGTTATTAAACAAATATTCACATAATTTAGCCTTTTTCAAGATAAAATTTTCAAAATATATGAAGGTAATACAAAGGATCTTTAACTATTTAGTACCTCTACTTACAAGTGAATGAATTGAGCTAAGTATTTGACATCCAACACATTTATCCTAATTGGATTAAAAGTAAAAATTATCCTTCCATATGTATGATGATGAAGCTTGGTTAATATAGATCAAGCTGTCCAATAAACCATAATCAGTGTTAAGCTTGCTTTCTTTTATTTTAGTTTCTAAAAGCCTTATCAAAATAGGATTTCTTGCTTTCAAAGAGTTATTAATTACTGACTATTTCTCTAGGCAATTGATTTTATTCACATTCCAAGTAATTATGGACATAAAAAACATACTTTTCAACTCCATTTTAGACTTTTCCCTCGTTCTTCCTCCATAGTCATCTTATGTTGTCTGTTATTATTACTTGCCTCTTAGTTTGTTACTAAGGTACTAATCAATTGTGTTTCCTGAGTTGCTTGCACCTTCACCTAGTATATCTTCTGAGAATTTATAATAGTAAAATTTACAATAACATATACAAGCTTATCCTTGTCTTTCAAACTCTTTCTGATAGGTCTTTGTCTTGATGAGTGTTGAATGCACCAGAAAGTAAACCTAACTCTGCACAATTAAATTTATAGTAGTAGTGAGTAAGGATCGTATCCCAAGAGAGCATTCGTGTAGATTTTACAATGAAAGAATCAATTTTTAGGTTATGGGGGTTTCAATTGTTTTGAATAACAAAACAAAGTAAAATAGAACTAGTAAATGCAAATCAAATTAAACATAAAAAGTTAGAAAATTGATATTTTCACACAACGCTTCTAGTGTGCTAGCACCACTCTTGAGACCACACTCTCTCTCTCACTTGAGGAGAACGACAACACTAGGGTTTCTTTTAGGCAAACGAGTCTTACTTATCTTAAGTCATACTATACATCTATATATATAGTAAAACCCTCAAGGCCCAAAAACCCAAAACCTCTTAAAGCCTAATGAATGTTCAGTCTCTTAGTGTGCGACCCTGTAGGTTTATCTAATATTAGTAGTAGGCCCAAGCTTCTTTTAAGCCACTTTAGCTCTTGAACTTCCAAATTGTAACTAAAGATAAATATAAACCAAAATGAGTTTCTTAAACATTTCATAGCATTAATCACTAAGTGTTGTGGAGTAAATGTATAATCAATTATTAGGCATATATAACTTTAGTAAGGTGAGTCTTCAGCACTTGTTTGAGTATTCTTCCCATTCATGTCTATTAAGGCAATTTTGTTGATGGTTACTTGGCCACCAGAGTGTTGACAGACTTCCTAAAGATGTTCCCTTCCATTAATCATCATTTTAGTGTTTTCTTTTAAGTTGCTTAAAGATAGTTGAGAGTTTCCAAAATTAGAATTTACATTAAAATTTTATAGTCTTTGCTTGCCTCTTATCCCACTACTACTTCTTTCTCATGGTAGTTTTGAGAAATTTCTTTCATATTAATTTCTAACTTGTATACATTTGTAAAATCTTCTTTATTATGTTATGTAAAATCCACTCTAACAAGCAACTTACTAGTTAGCCTTCAAATTGATTTTTTTTCCATTGGTTTAGTTGGTTTCCATTGATAGGAAATAGTGATGATTGATTTAGTAATATGTTTTAGACTAATTGTTTGAATTGTGATAATTACTCTTTTTAGATTAATGATCAATGTTACAATCAGATGAGATCTTTCCCTTGGCCAAAGTTAGGTCCTCTTAAATTTCTCAATTTTATATTTAGTTGATTTATTTTGATTTCTTGTTAATTTTAGTTAATTATTTAATTGATCAAAAATCCCCCACTTTCTTTTATTAATTAAAATTAAGAAACTCGTGTTTAGTTCTCTTGAGATTTGACCCGGTTTCACGGCCACTACAAAAAGTTAGAGAATTAGAATTAATTTTGAGAGCTTCGACAACCCGTCACTAGTGTGAAGTACATTGATGATGAAAATGCAATCTAGCATATCATATGCTTTCTGGAACTCTACTTTCAAAGCACCATTCTTGTCATCTTTTTCCTAATGTAATGCTTAGGGGGGATATTTGGTTTCATCTTTTTTTTCTATTGTGGTTTTTAGACTTTGTTTTTAGTTTCTATTTTTCTTTTTCTTTTAAATAAAAACAAAATGCTAGTTACTAATGTCAATGTAGTTATATTTTATCACTAATAAAAAAACTATATATTAGAATTTTAAGATATATTTAATTAAATAAATTTATTTTAATCTCTCATACATTATTTATTAACAAACTATTAATAAAATTACGTTATTTTATTAAAATAAATTATATTTAAAATTATATTTAAAATTATATTTAATCTTGAACTATTTCTTTAATGAGCTTAGATGATGATTTAGCGATGGATGTTGAACCAAGGAGATTGGTGAAATGTTCTTCAGTAGCCTCAATGATTAGAGCTTGAAAGTCCAATGTGGATCCTGAATAGCAAATTGAGTGAATTCTATTAGAAGTATGCCTGTAGGAAATAGCCTTGTGTAAGAAAGCAAAATTTGTATCTCAATGTTGCAACCAATAGACCCTTGATCTTTGCTTTAGAAGGGAATGATGAAACTTTAATGCTTAAGAATAGTTTTTTAAAGCTTGTTTCTCCTTATCAATAAGTGAGTTGGATGAAAGATTGCTATAGACAGCTAATTAAGCAATGTCAAGTGAATATCTGGTAGAGATATAAGATAAAAAGTATTCCTAATATTCTGTTTATGGAAAAACTTGATCTCTTTCCTTATAGATTGTAGTTTTCTGGCGAGGATGAACTACTTGGTACTAGAAAATGGAACATTAACCAACAAGAAAGTTATTAAATCTAAATAAACAATGTTTCGATTAGACATAAAGTATATAATTAATGTCTACCATATTTAAATCCAATCATTTCAGTTCTACAATTAGTAGTTTATTACATTAATGATACCTAAAAACTATTTTCAAATTTTCATTCTATCTTGGCCAATGATTTTTCAAAACAGTACAAATTGAGAACAACATAACATTGTTCATAATCACTTTAAGGCGATAAATCCTTTATTGGTCACTTAACTACTCTATTTAATTCTTTTTATATCCAGTGACTATCAATTGAGCTATCTTTGATTAGTATAGATCATAAGTAGTATCAAAGTATAACAATCCCTATTTGAGATATTTTGGAAATCTCAAGTAAAAAAATAACTTATGCAATAATCACACTGAGAATCTATACAGATATGCAATTCATGTTTTAAATGGAATTCTCATATGAGGTTGATTCAGTAAACTTGTTCTTTAATAACTATGCACACATTTGTTTAAATATCTCTATATTTTAGCATATATGATCAACTATTTTATTTATAGAGAATAAACAGGACATATGTTAGTCTTTTTATACTCTCTATTAACGTCCAATCTCACCTAAACAATGACTAGGAATAATTTATGAATATATAAATATAATATAAATTTTATCATTATGATCTCGTCATAATTTCATTTGTAATGTATATTTATCAAACAGATTTTGTCATTTGCATGCATAAATTAAAAAGGTTACTAATTAATTATAAGACGTAAAGCAACAAGTTAATAGTAGCGCATTGAAGTTGACAAATTAAGAGAAGTTTAATATTTGGAGCCTGCAAGCTGGATTAACTCAACGGAATATACACAATGAAGTAGCAGCTTATTTATAACACATGGTCATCTTATAATATTCCGTTCAATGGTTTAAATGATTAATTATGCTTTCTTAAATTATTAAATTCTTAAATCATATTTTACACAAGTTATTATTACGAGCTGTCAAGCAATGACCCGTCAATTTTTATTTTTATTCATAAACATTTCTGCTTGATCGTGTCTTATAACGGCCAATTTGGTAAACATTTAAGAAATGAAAGCAAAACACCTCCCATCACTGTATGGAAACTTCGGCAAACAGATTAAACGTGTCTCTGTAGGCCATATTTATAGTAGCATGCACTCCTGGATTCCTTATATACAATCTTCGTTCCTTTCGTAAATATATTAGACCACATCCAACTCGAGTTATTCTATTCAACTACTAATACCTCCTCCACAATGTCTTCTAAAAGAACCATCCCAAATATTCTCCAGCAGAAGTTTCAGGAGTTACCTACTCGAAGTTTATTCAAATCCATAGCAATTAATGGCCTAATACTCTTCGTCTTCTATGAGTTCTTTTTCCATTCTGATAACGGGCCTTTGGACTTATCCTTACCATTCATCAATTCTTCAGGCTGTGACAATAGCGCCACCAGTTCTCCTACGGATCTTAGTCACATTGGATTCATTGTAGTTAGTTCATTGAAAACCTGGAAGCACAGGGGAGCATACACTGAGAAATGGTGGCGACCTAATGTAACTAGAGGATATGTCTTTCTAGATAAAGAACCTACTCAAGAATTCCTACCTTGGCCTTCAAGGTACCCACCCTATCAAATTAACTATGACATCACCAAATTTCGCGCGTATCCTAAATTTGTTAACCCTGTTGAAGTTAGAATAGTGCATTCAATCTTAGACATGTACAGGGTAGGAGATAAGGGTTTGAGATGGTTCATCATGTGTGATGATGATACCCTTTTCTTCATTGATAATCTAGTTGAGGTTCTGCGGAAGTATGATCATACCAAATACATATATGTTGGTGGCAATTCAGAGAGCGTTAAATCGAATGCCCGTTGTTCATTTGACATGGGATTTGGTGGAGCTGGCTATGCCTTGAGCTATCCATTAGTGGAAGCATTGTCAAAGACGTTGGACGATTGCATTAATGAGAGATATCATTACTTGTATGTCAGTGATCAAATGGCACAATCTTGCTTGGCTGATATTGGAGTTTCTCTCAACCTTGAAAAGGGAATTCATCAGGTAACTATGCTTTCGTTTCTGCTGCTAAACTTTCTTTTTTCTGGATGATAAAGATAAAGAATTGAATTGGAAGGATAGCAGGGGGCACTGGAGCTGCAGTCTGCGAATGCAATTACAGTCACGAGAAGCACAATTTAACAACATTTGTGCCGTGATGAAAGATTTTTTTGTTCTTTTCTTAAAACCCTCATGGTCTTTGCTAAAATATTGCAGATTGATCTACGCAAGGACATATCAGGGTTTTTATCATCACACCCTGAGTCTCCTCTCCTTAGTCTCCACCATTTTGATTCCATAGACCCACTTTTTCCTTCCAAAGATCGCTATGAATCGATACACCACCTTATGAAAGCAGCAAAATTTGACCAATCTCGCATGTTGCAGCAAACCATCTGCTACCAAAGAGAAACCAACTGGTCTTTTTCTGTCTCATGGGGTTATTCTACTCATATATATGAAAGCATAATCCCACGAAGCATTCTTCGAAAACCTCTGGAGACATTTAGGCCCTGGGCTAGGATCTCTAGACCTCCACACTTCATGTTCAACACTAGATGGCTCACTAACAATTCATGTGAAACTCCTCATGTTTTTTTCTTCAAGTCTGTTGAGTATACTCCAAACAACCAAGTCCTCACAACATATGTTCGATCATCACCTCGAAACCTGCCACCCTGTTCAGCAACAGGAAGTCATTCTGCTGATCCTATCTCAAGAATTCAGGTGTTTTCTCCATCGGGTACACGTAAAAGGGTAAGAATTTTCATTCCCATTTGCTAAAAGTTGTAATTTTCACTGTTCAAATTTAAAAATTCGTGATATTTTGTTACTAGACAACGAATGTACTTTATTATTCACGTTTCATACTAATTTTGAAGTTTATGGTTTCTGTAGTGTTAATGACGTAACAACCATATATGTTTGTCATTTTTCATATCAATTCTGAAGTTAATTGTTTCTATATTACTGTTAATGATTTATCCTCACATCTTTCAGGTTGGGGCGATTGAATGTTGTGATG
Source organism: Erythroxylum tenue (assembly GCA_027568955.1). Classification (NCBI taxonomy): domain Eukaryota; kingdom Viridiplantae; phylum Streptophyta; class Magnoliopsida; order Malpighiales; family Erythroxylaceae; genus Erythroxylum; species Erythroxylum tenue. The sequence continues at coordinate 15,535,254 of JAOSBM010000204.1, read as the reverse complement.
TGGAGTACAAGGTTGAGACAAATGTGAGAAACATCAAGATCAGGTCGTGTGTGAAGGATGAAGTCATCGCCTGAATGGATTATCTAAACATTTTTTAATTTTGGTCCTCTTTCCGTTGAGTTCAAGGTAAATCGGTATTTCTTTTTATTAACATCACTAATATGAATTAAAAAAAAAAAAAACATCACTAATATAGCTAGATCCAATGTGAAACTATTAAATGCTATAAAGTATTCACAATTATCTTTACAAATTTCCCAAAAGAAGGCCTTTAATTTTCTGCGACACTGATTTGAAAATGTACGCATTTTTCAGGAGCCCCTGTTGACTGTTTGCTCCGGCTCGGGTTTGCACATTTTCCAGAAGCCCCCGTTGACTGTTTTGGACTGTCTCCTTCGAGACCAGCATGGCGCGTTATACCGCCGATCGATGCACTAATTTAGCTTAGTTTGTTTTCTTTCCCTGTTTATTCAAAAAAAATAAAATGTACGCATTGATTTATTAAATCAAAATTGTTATTCAAATAATTGATTGTTTTTGTTTTAATAGTTCCAAGGCTTTTTTTTTTCATTAGGCGATCACAATTTGTAATTTTATTAATATCTAAAAAAGCATCGATCTATGAAAATTATCCTACAAAAATGTAAGGCTATTAACTCTCCCAGTAAGCTTATAAGGATAAGAAATTATTATCTGTTAAGCAGAAAACCTAAAATTTTTAAATTCATTTTCCAAAGATCTGCTTATGAGAGTTATACTTCTCTTTTTCTTTGGATCCTCTGAACCTTAAATATTTTTCTTTTTTTGATTCATTCAATAATTTGGACATTTTTTATTAAAAAAGATGCATCTAAACAGCACTTAATAATTTATCTTTAATAGATGTTAATTTTATTTTGTAAAGATTGATTGTGGAAGCCTTTGTCTGCAAGAAGAATTCGAGGGCATCACGATTCAAGAAAGGCAACATATTAAGCACGTAAATAAGCCACATCTCCACCACCTATTCATATCCATTATAGTTGACACCAACTGATATTTCTAAAACCAAATCCTTATGACTAATGATTCCCGGATTTGTAATTGCAGTTTAGCCACAAACATCGTTATATATCGCCACACTCCTTAGCATAATTAAATCCAGTTATATAACCTGTTACTCTCATTTATAAAACTTTGAGATGATTGACATCACATACGCAAAAGAGAAGGCAAAAAGGATTGACAAAATCCCAATGACACACTAAAAATTTTATGTATATTGTCTTTGTCTAATCCCATCTTACGCTGAATTCCTACATTCATATGCAATACAAGTCAAATGGCCAAGATAACGATATATATAAATTGAGTTTAGGCTCCAATTCTATCCTTTTCTTTCAGTTTCATCATTCACGTTTGGTTCCTATGTTTCACAATCACGTAGAAACCGACGGCCAGAAATATGTGGTTTCAGCTGTGGAACCAATCAATTTTCTCTTCCCCTCTTCACATAATTGCTTTTTGATTTATGAAGGCGTAATGCTAATCAACGCTAAGGGCATATAAACTCAATATCAAACAGATTAGGCAAGACTATTCAGGAACCTAACAAATCATAAACGTACAATCAAAATAAGGGTATCTGGAAGATCAAGCCTTAGTGATACAACTAGCCTTCGCAATAGAGTTCCATGTCTTACACATCAATGGGACAAGCTACACATGCCACATGGTCCAATTACAACACAACAAGCTTCAAGGCTTAAACAAGCAATGCAAGCTTTTGTTCAGGCCCAAATCACAAGTCAAGTACATGAGGAGGCCGAAACATTCATAGAGGGGCACCAAGGCATGCTCAAGCTTGTGACTTTATTAGAGGAGGCGTTGGAAGGGACTGGTACTTAGCCATTTAGCCCATTTTTGATAATTTGGGCCTGTTATTTATTATCTTTTATTTTAGGCCCAAGGACTGATTTATGGGCTGTTCTTTTAGTTGGTAGCACATACTTTGTTTGTTTGAGTTATTTTAAGACTTGGATCAGATTATGATCGATGGGCTTACAAACCCATTCCTATTAGGGTTAGGACTTAGTCAAGGATATTTATACCTTATTATAACCTTGTAACCCAAGTTTTTGGCATGATTAATAAAATTTCAAAGTGAGTTCTTCAAGGGAGGCGTGAATGTCTTCATGGTTACTTTAAGAAATTGATTTGCATCAATAAGTATTTGCAACGTAAATTGATTTCTGATTTCTGATTTGTTTGAGATTGGGTCTCAAACTTATGATTTGGGGTTTGATCTAACATGTTCTTATAATAGAAAGATTAGGGTTTTGATTCAATAGGATTAGGGGGTTTCAAAAACCTTATTTTCTTGGGATTTTCGTATCATCTTGATATCAGAGCTTTGGCTTAATTCTATTGAACTCATACGTATCTTTATTGTGTTTTGTTACTTGTTTCTTAAAAAAAATTCCGTGAACAGTAGCCATGAACAGTAACCGTACCCCCGACCCATACATGTGAACAGTAACCGTACCCCGACCCATACCCGTGAATAGTACCTGAAAAAAAGAGGCAGTATCGGAAAAAAATAGTACAAAAAAATAGTACTGAAAAAAAGAGGACAAAAACTGAACGGTACCAAAAAAAATAGTGAATAAAAAACAAAACTAAATAGTACCCAAAAAAAGAGAGTGAACAGTAGGAAACAAAAAAACCATTGCAAAACACGTTGAGTTGCCTATTTTAAAACTTGGGTAGATTTGAAATTTATTTTTGAGCTATCGAGTTTTTCGTTGAGTTTTACAATATATTGAGTGTTTTTCTTTGATTCTTAGTTTGTTTTCTTGTTTGTACCTTTCTTTGCTTCCGTTACATTGAATTGAACAATCTTGCATTCATATTGTTCAATTATAAACAAAAATCATTGTATACACATCTTTTCCATCCGTGTATTAGCATA
>JAOSBM010000204.1:15488756-15509510 GCA_027568955.1 Erythroxylum tenue | reverse complement strand
TTATTATTATTATTAATTTTATTATACGAAATTAATTATCTTATTATTATTATTATTATTATTATAAATTTTGTAATTATTATTATTATCATTATTATTATTATTATTATCATTATTATTATTATTGGTGTTGCTGTTATTATTAATTATTATGTTTAAAGCAATTTGATTTCTAATGGTATAATTATCATAACGTGAAACTGTACATGATTTCAATAAATCCATGTTTATAATATTATTGCTCATTCTATGAGCACTCATATTCGTTAACGTAATAGCTATCTTTAATTTCATTTTAAATATGATATTAAAAATGGTATTATATTATCTTTCATTCTCATTAATGTAACAAACCAAACAACATTATTGGTATTAATACAGAAACCCAAGTTACAAACCAAACATCATTTTTTATACCCATTCACATTCTCATTCCCATTCCCATTCCCTTCTACTATTATACCCATACCCATACCCATACCTATACCTAAACCCGTGCTCAAACCAAACGCGTCCTAAATCTAGACTCCAAAGGTGTCAATTTTCTTTCTAGATCAAAAGGAATAAACTTGTGGGTGACCATGTCAAGTATAAAATCTTATCTTTTTAAAATTTAAAGATAAATTTGAGAGGCAGAAGTTGTATATGATAGAAACACATGATGATAGAAGAATTTTAGAGTCTATATAACTTTCATAAACTAGAGTTTTATTAAAATTTGATTAGGAGTGGTATTAGTATATATATATATCAATTTGTACTCAATTCTAGACGTCATTAGCTTAAGTCTTTTGAGAGAGCTTTAGAGAAAGAAGGTTATAAACTGAAGTCTTTCGCGAGAGTTTTAGAGAAAACTAAAAGAGTTAAATTAATTGTAGTTGTCTTGAATGACAGAGCTCAAAATGTTTATTATTTGTATCTTTCTATTTGATTTAGCAGATTTTATTGGTAGCTTGTCTTGTGATTTTTACTCAACACAACATGCTTTAATTAAGGCCCCCACCACTGGTTTTCTATCCGCCATACGCGTTGCATGTTTGAGGTTCCTCTTATTGCCATTTTCATCTTCCATGCACAATTCTGCTTACGCCATTCTCTCGCCATCTCAGCTTTATATATTACGTTCCAGGGGAATTCCTATGTGGTTTTGGTCAGTGGGGTATATTTTGTTTTGCGTCCTCGGGGTTGCTCTCTTCCCTCACTGAATTTTCCTTCCAGTAAGTAATCAACTGTATTCTGCTTCCTATTTTGCCTTTCGTTTGTGAATCCAGAATTTACGAGGTGTATTTTTATTCCGTAACTTATAAAAACTATAACGACTGGTTTAATAATAATTTTATTATTAAATAAATAAATAATATTTAATTACTTAATTTTAACTATAAGAAATAATTTTGATTAATATATTCTAATATTTTAAATTTGATAATAAATATATTTTAAATTTGAAATATCTTGCTAATACATAAATCTCAAAATTGCAAACATATTTATTAAGAAAAAATATTAATTTATAAATAAAATTTTATAAATTTATTTAGTTGTTCATTTTCATGATAAAAAATAGAATTAGAACTACCCGGTTTTAAATTTTTATTTATTGTAATTTAATTCTATAGTTTAATTAAAATATTCTTTTACGTTATTAATTTAGTCAATTTAATTATAATTATCTAAAAAATTTAAAATTCAAATTAAGATGTAAGATGATTTACAGTCAAATTAAAATTAAAAGTATTATTATTATAATGATGTCAATCACCTCTAAAACTGATATTAGCTGGATAGTACTTCATCATTTACCAAACTCTAGTTTCCTGGAAAGAATACTATAAAATCCCACATTATCCATTCTTACAAATATCAAATTCCCATGTACGGAACAAGAAGGTGATGATTTTGTGTTCAATCTAGTCTTAGTGATTTTCTTATCTACAGAAGTGTTCTGAGTATAACTTCCTTCTTTCTTGTATGAGAATGCTTTTCATTGATATGGGCCCAACATTTTTTTTCACCTTATCCAAAACAAGAAAAGAAACCAGACTCTCTCACACAGTCACTCTTGACGACTACCGAGAAACAGCTATTATTTTATCGTCCCACCACCGCTTAAGATGAGCCATGGCTGACTCCTACTGTCCGGACTGTAAGCGCTCGACGGAGGTGGTCTTCGACCACTCCGCCGGAGACACCGTATGCTCCGAGTGTGGTCTTGTTTTGGAAGCTCACTCCATTGACGAGACTTCCGAGTGGCGCACCTTTGCCAACGAGTCAGCCGACAACGACCCTGTTCGTGTCGGTGGCCCCTCCAATCCTCTCCTCGCTGATGGTGGCCTCTCCACCGTTATCTCCAAGCCCAAAGGCGGCTCTTCCGACTTTCTTACCTCTTCACTTGGTCGATGGCAGAATCGTGGGTCTAACCCTGACCGCTCTCTTATTCAGGCCTTCAAGACCATTGCCACCATGTCTGACAGGTTTGTTATTTCTGTCTCCTGTTGCCTTTCTGTTCTCATTCCTATTTTGTTTTCACCTGTTCTCTGATGTTAAACTCTGCTTATTTCCTGCTAAAGTTTGAAGCTTTGCTAGAAGTTAAGCTCTTTATTCTACCCATCTTTGTTTCTTTAATAAATTTTATTGCTACTTCACTGAACAATATCCTTTTGCTCCTTTTCTTTTGAATATTTCCGAAGTGAGGTCGTTTTATGTTTAGAACTTTGTACTGTTATGTTGTTAAAAGTTTGTGTTTTTTTTTTTTTACGTGATACTGAAAATGTAACTGATGCAACATAAAACATTTACAGGTTAGGACTTGTTGCAACTATAAAGGTATGTTGATATCTATATAATATATGTTTCAGTCTGCTTTGTTAAATTCTTCATTGTTCTTCTTGTTGGCGGAAACGGTATTGAATAATGTGTTTCTACGGCTGTTACTGTCTCTATTCCTCGCATTGCTGCAAATTTTGGGCCAGGAATGGACTTTCAGATAGTTTACAGTGGGTAAACTAGCCATATGGTAATCATCTAAAATCATGGAAAGCAGGATGGTGCATTGGCTTTTGATGTAGAGTAATTGTTTAAAATCCTATTTCATTGTGAGAGTCCTCTCCATTTTGAATTTACTACCTGAAAACGAGTATCTACTCTTTTAAGTGCAAGGTCTAAAAAACAGGCTGAAACTGCAATTGTGAGTTGTCTGGTATTATTGAAGATTAGGCAGATTGAATAGCACCCATCGGATGACAAATAGAATTTATGAAACAATCAAAGAAAGAAAGGAAACGATATAAGCATAGAATGGCACTTGTTTATGGTTACATTGCCTTCTTTACTGGGTTTTGAAGCTTAGCTATTATTGCATAATCTCATGTGAGAAGCAGAGGATATGGGTTCTCAGCTGTTTTTTATTTGCAATGAAGGATCGAGCAAATGAAATATATAAGAAAGTAGAAGATCAAAAACCACTTAGAGGAAGAAATCAGTACGCAATCTTGGCTGCATGCCTTTATATTGCTTGTCGTCAAGAAGACAAACCTCGCACTGTAAAAGGTGTGGCCTAACTTCCATTAAACTTTGATGCCTTAAAGTTACTTTTTGGTCCATGGATGAGAATATCAAAAAATTGTAAACCCCATTTAGAAATATGTTCTGTTGCCAATGGAGCAACTAAGAAGGAGATAGGCCGTGCAAAAGAATACATTGTGAAGCAGCTAGAGGTAGAGCTGGGTCAATCCATGGAAATGGGCACCATACATGCTGGAGACTTTTTGGTGAGTCTCTGGTGCTTTTTCTACATATGTGAAGTTCCAACCTTTCTATTATTTATATCTTCCATGTCCCTTTTTTAACCAATTATAATTTTAACCATTTTCACTGGCACTACCTTAAATTTCAGAGACGTTTTTGTTCTCATCTGGGGATGGGCAATCAAGCAGTTAAAGCCGCTCAAGAAGCTGTACAGAAGTCTGAAGAGCTTGATATTAGGTAGAGATTATGTTTTTCTAAATTGATGCCTAAAATTGAATGAAACTGGCTGCCAGTGGTCTAATTATCTTCTGATTAATGTCTGATTTGCTTGGCTCTTTTCTGTTGATGGATCATCCAAAAAGAAAGTTGGGGCCTAAAGGCTCTTAATTTGACGAGCTTGACCCAGTAGCATCATGTTTGGGGTTGTGTCTTTTTTCTGTCACTTCATTTGTTGTCCCCCTGATATAATGACGCTTTAAAGGATTCATAATTTATTAACGCCAGCTACGTTTTTTTTTTCTGGATTTGTTTAACTCACAGGTCTTCGTTCAGATCTGGTCTTTACTTTTCTGTTTTCTACTATTATTGTACATGTAATTTCTGGTCTAACTTTTTCCCAGATGAATTTATCATGCTTAGAGAATGTGAAAGAAGCAATAGAGAATTGTAAGCAGTGTAATTATGCGACTGTGTATACTTGAGCATATATGAGTTTTATATTTGTCCTGTGTGCAAGTTTCTGTGTAATGAAGCATCTCACTACAGGCGAAGCCCAATATCTGTGGCAGCAGCAGTAATTTACATCATAACTCAGCTCTCTGATGATAAAAAACTTCTCAAAGGTAAGCAGTGAAAACAATATAATCTCAGTTTCTTTTTCTTCATGTGGCTGTAGTAATGCCCTTTCGGTTCAGATATATCAGTGGCTACAGGAGTGGCAGAAGGAACCATCAGGAATTCCTATAAGGACCTTTATCCATATGTTTCGAGGATTATACCAAGCTGGTATTCCAAGGAGGATGATCTAAGAAACCTCTGCAGTCCGTAAATATTCGATGACATCGTTAGTGTAGTCCAAGTTAGATGATGCTTCTGTTGTTTCTTGTTGATGAAGTATCAAGGTTTAGCTCAGCTCAGGGACTTTCATTTAGCAGTCGTTTTGTCGCATGATGTAACCAATGAAGATTGGACCCCGTCTCTTTCCCAAGGCCAATAACTGTCGAGATGTACAAAGTTCGGGCACATCGCTTGCAGATAGTCAGAGCTACGTCAAGCATTGTGCAGGAATTTACTAGGAAAATCTTGTAAGATTTTAGGATTCACTTACTGCAATTAATGTTGTCAGAACTAAACATACTTCTATTTAGTTGGGTTGAATGCAAGGTTTTGAAATTCGAACCTGACGTCGAATCGGAGGCTTTATTGATCACCGATTTGACCAATTCGACTACTAGTTGAATCGATGTGACGTCATAATTACGTCATAATTATATTTAATTATATATAATATTAGTAATATTTAAAAAAAAAAATATACCAAATAATATTTAAAATATAATTAAAAATAAAAAAAATTATTGAACCAGTGGTCGAACCGGTTCGACCGGTCAATTGATCAATTTTTACCAGTTTCCACTGGTTCAATTAGGGGTCGATTTTTAGGGGTGATCCGGACCAGATATTTGATCGATCACCGGTCGAACCGGCTGGTCCGATCCAGATTTCAAAACATGAGTTGAATGTATTTTAGGTCGCTTTTTCTGTTCCCGTTTTGACTTTTGATGTGGTTATAACATAGTTCTGTTTATTTGAAGCTACTTAGGTTGCTTTCTGTTAGTACAATCTCCACTGTAGAGTATGCTGAGCCTAACGGTCCTTGTAAGGAAAGGCTATGTTCTGTCACTCCTCTACACGTTCTCATCCTCACATTTTATAATAAATTAATGTATGAATGACTTGCCCATAGCTCGATATCATCCTTTCATTCTCACGGCGTTCGGTAACCTAGTGGGTCGCACGGTAAAAATAGATGCCAACACACACCAAGCTTATCGAGGTCGCTTTGCTAGGGTCACCGTCAAATTGGATCTTAGCTCCCCTCTTTGCTCGGTGGTTGAGTTGGACGGGGAAATGATTCGCGTAGCTTACGAAGGATTACAGCAAATCTGTTTCCATTGCGGCAGAGTCGGCCACGCTTTCCCCAACTGCCTATATCGACCGGAGCCCTTACCCGCCCTAGAGCCTCCCTCCAGCCCAACGCCACCACCAGCACACGCGGAACGCAACAACGCACAAGCCACAACAATGCCCAGCCCCGCCGAATTTGGGCCTTGGATGCAGGTTAACTGGCGCGCTCGTCGGGCTCCACCCACCACACCAACCCCCCGACTCGCCAGATCCTCCCCCGCATCACTAACCGGCTCGCATGGATCGAGTTTCATGGTGCTCTCCTCCCCAGAAACGTCCAATCTACCAATGGCTAACTCTCTAACGGTCGACACTAGTCCCCGACGCAATTCCCCAGGTTCGTCAGATTTCAACCGTAAGAAGGACAAAGCCCCAATGGTTACGCGAGACGCCAATTACCTGCAAGAGACACGCGAATCAGTTGGAAATAACTCCCCCCAGCAGGGCACGACGTCGTTTGCTCCCGCGCAGACCCACAAGCTGGGCCAGGCCCAGATCCCACAGCCTGAAGACTAACCCACCTAGTCCCACCCCAACAGTCCCCCATCCCACATGGGCCAGTTACGTCCAGCCCAAACCCAGTAAGCCTATCACCCCAGCCCCCACTTAGGCAGCCTTCCATTCCCCAGGGCCACGGCAGTTGCAGGCCTAGCTCAGCCCACATTGCCCTCTCTATTCCTTCCTATGCAGAAATAGTCATACCCGACCAACTTTTTCCTATGGCCATTCAGGCAACATTGGATAGCGGTGCTATGAAAGAAGATCCTAGCGGCGCAAGTGACTCTGCACACCAGTCACCTCAAGGACAAGTCCACGGGGTAATCCCCCTACGTCCCCCCGACCCATTTCAACCTCCGCAACCCACCCAGGCCCCTGATCCTAATTTCGATACCCAAATGGAGGAATTAGGTCCAGTGCAAGCGATAATCCACGATCAGGAGTTGACTCCAACAGAAGTCAACCCTACCGAAGTCTAAATTCTTAGTTTCCCCAGTTTTCTATTATGATGATATTTATATGAAATTGCCAAGGGGCTGGAGGTTGATCCTTCAAGCCCATCATGAAGAATTACATCCGCCTTTATAAACCTCGACTCGTTGTTCTGGTAGAACCTCGAATAAGCGGAGATCGTGCGTTGAAATTTATTAGGGTTTTGGGTTTCGGACACTCTTTTCGGGTCAAAGCAGAGGGATTTTCGGGCAGAATCTGGTTGCTTTGGAATGATGACCTTAAAGTCCGAATCTGGTTTGTCCACCGTCAATTTGTTCATGCTAGCATAGAGTGGGACCACTCGATGTTTGAGTTCACTGCCATTTATGCTAGCCCTACTTATGCGCTTCAGAAGTTCCTTTGGCATTATTTGCCGCATCTTGCAAGCCTCACTCATGCACCTTGGCTTTTAGGCGGCAACTTCAATGCAAAATTGGATAGCGGTGATAAACGCGGAGGATCTCGTCTAATACCCATCGTCAACCCTCACTTTCGAGACTGCGTGCATCTTTATAACCTTCAGGATCTTGGATTTGTAGGACCAAGATTCACGTGGAGGAGAGGGCAGATTCGGGCACGTTTAGATCTTGCCTTCTGCTCTAATTCTTGGCACTCAGTCTTTCCTAACACCCGTGTGCATCATCTGTCTTTTTTGAAATCGGATCATCGGCCGCTTCTCACTTTTCCAAACAACGATCCCCAACCTCGATTGAGGCGTCCCTTCCGCTTGCAATTGGCTTGGCTCACCCACGATGATTTCGCTCACGTGGTAGCTGAGAACTGGCAACATAACACTTCGGACTTTAGTGGTGCGATACAATGTCTTTCAGACAAACTCATGCAATGGAATGACAACATCTTCGGAAACATCTTCCACCGCAAAAAACGTCTCATGGCTCGTCTGAACGACATCCAACAACCTTTGGAAGATACCGATTCCTCCTCCCTCCAAGAGCTTGATGACTATCTGCGGACTGAACTCGAGCACGTTTTGTACCAAGAAGAGCTATTCTGGCACCAGCGCTCTAGAAGCCAGTGGCTCGACCAGGGCGACAGGAATACTTCATACTACCACGCTATCACTAAATCCAAATGTCGTCAAACGCGAATCACTTCTTTAACTGACGAGGCCGGTATTAAGTATACTGACCCTTCGACCCTCAGAGACTTAGCGAAATGCCATCTCGAGGCGTTATACCTTTCCGAAGGTACCTCCCCCACAGCTTGGACTTTGCATGGCCATTTCCCTCTGCTGCCGCAGCAAGCCACTGATGATCTTACTAGTCCATTAAGCCCGGACGAAATAAAGACGACGTTCTTCACCATGGCTCCTAAAAAAGCGCTAGGCTTCGATGGGCTAACCGCTTTGTTTTACCAATCTCAATGGGACACTGTTAGTCCTTCCTTGATAAGTTTCCTTCAGTGTACCTATCGTCACGACATCAGGGATTCTGAAATAAATCACACCATTTTGGTCCTTATCCCTAAAATCTCGTCCCCTTCTTCGATATTGCAGTTCAGGCCTATAGCTCTTTATACGGTTTTGTACAAAGGCCTCACCAAGATTATTGTTAATCGGATCAAACCTTATCTCGACGATCTTGTCGCTCCCACTCAATGTAGCTTTGTTTCGGGACGTCTTATTACTGATAATATTATCATCACCCAAGAAGTCATCCATTCCATGAAGGAAATCTGGGCGCAAGGGGCTCATGGCCATCAAAATAGACCCAGAGAAAGCATATAATCGCCTCGATTGGGCCTTCATTCAAGACACTCTTATTGATGTGGGCCTTCTAGAAGTTATGATTAACCTCATCATGAAGTGCATCTCTACTGTCTCCCTCCAAGTCAACTGGAATGGAGAATTGAGTGACACTTTCACCCCCTCTCGAGGTATTCGCCAAGGGGACCCTCTCTTTCCGTACCTCTTTGTTCTTTGCATAGAACAACTAGGACATGCTATTAGTCAAGCCGTGTCACATGGTAGCTGGCACCCGATCAAATTAAGCAGGAATGGATCGCCCCTATCCCATTTATTTTTTGCGGAAAATCTCATCCTCTTCGCAGAAGCTTCTGTCGACCAGGTGACCGTCATTCGGGATATCTTGAACTCCTTCTGTGCTTCCTCTGGTCAGCGTGTGAGCATGGCCAAATCGAGATGCTATTTCTCCAGAAACATCTCTCCCACCACGAGTCATTCCTTAAGTGGCGCTTTAGGGTTCCACAGGACAAACGATCTCGGGCGGTATCTTGAAGTCCCTCTTCTGCATCAACGTGTTAGTAAACATATGTATCAGTACATACTTGATACGGTGCATCAACGTTTATCCGGTTGGTCTGCCAAACTCCTGTCGTTTGTTGGCCGTATCACTCTGACACAATCGATTTTAGCAGCTATACCGAGTTATACTATGCAGACAGTACTCTTACCATGTAGTTTGTGTGATGATCTAGAAAAAGCCATGAGACGATTTTTGTAGGGTTCGTCTCGTGCTCAACAGAAAATACACCTAGTCAATTGAACGGACGTTTGCAAGCCTAAGGAGCTGGGAGGTCTTGGCATTAGGCGAATTAGAGAAACTAATGATGCATTCCTTGCTAAACTCGGCTAGTCCCTGGTCGCCAAACCTAAACCTTTATGGGTACAAGTGCTCTCTTGTAAATATAATTTTGACGCAAACCACATCCCCCTCCTTGGATACCACAGGAGGATCAAGGGTATGGCGCAGCATAAAAGCAACCTAGCACATAGTTCACCAAGGCCTGAAATGGATGCTCGGAGATGGCTCCAGGATGCGTTTCTGGCTTGGAGGGCACAGAACCGCTTATTTCCCACACCTCACATCCTATTCCCGAATCCACTCTTAACCTTTTCATCCCCCGATTTGTGGACTCTACTGGCAATTGGAATTGGGCAGCTTTCTAATCTTGGCTCCCACCGCCAATTTGCCACCTTATCACCGGCACGTTTCCGCCTCATCAGCTCCGTGGTCCAGATAAGCTGGTTTGGGGTGCTTCCGATAGTGGAATCTTCACCTTCGCATCCACTTACTCCATGATAATAGGACATGATGATGAGTCGACTCATGGCGTTTGGAAGGCGATCTGGTAGTGGCTGGGCCCACAGCGTATCCGCTCATTCCTCTGGCTAATAGCGCACGATCGGTTACTCACGAACCAACAAAGAACCCGCAAGCAACTCACTATGGACAGCACTTGTCATCACTGTTCCCTTGAAGAATCGTCTCTTCACGCAGTGCAAGATTGCCCCAAGGCGCGCCACGTTTGGACCACATTTTCGCCACACCTCGCTGCGACTGATTTCTTCGCTATGACTCTCCATAAATGTAGCACCCTACTCCCGCAATGACCTGAACCCGACATCGATGGTAATATCCGAGTCCGTGCCCACGAGGGTGGCGTGCTAAACACTCAATCACTTAGAAATCGATATTTTTTTTCGAATCACAAAACAATATATGCGGAAATCTACACTTTTTGGGCCCTCAATCATTCGTAAACATTTTCACTTAACACAATTTTCAATAGCCATTCAGGCCCTTTTACAAATACAAAACACTTGAGTCATTTTAAAATCCCAAAGTTATACAATACAGAATATACAATTCAATATAAAATTAAAGACATGCAGTGCAGACACGAACTGATCCCGACCTCTATCCTTCACTTGAAAGCTATAGATATACTCCCGTTGGCCTAACGGAGAATTCTTCTGATCCTGAAAAATATTTGCAAATTTTGGGTGAGTTTTGCGAACTCAGAGAGTGGCCATCATCGATGGCTCACCCAGTCACATAACAAATAATTCACATCTCATACTTTATTTCACATTTCACATTATTTCACATTCAGTACATTTAATCATTCATACTATGCATCATAATTCACATGTTTCATTATGCATATGCAGTGCACATGAGACTCACTTTTCAATTGTTACTTTGTTGTGACCGAGTGCCTTTTTCACTGGCCCATATCCCTTAGTGGATATCGAGCTAGCCCATATCCCTTGTGGATACCGAGCTGTATCAAATAATGTCCCATATCTCTTAGTAGATACTAGGTACATTCACGACTGAGCCTGAGGCTCTTATCACATATCGAGCTTTAAGCTCTTTTTTACTGACGACTCCGGTCACAACTGCCTTTATGTTCTATGCATTCATGGAATGAAATGCATCACTTACATCGCTTGCACTTAATCACATTCACTTTTCATCGGACCTTCTGTCCGGAATCCAATCATAATCAAATACATTCATATACATATTCATCATACAGAGATCAATGTATACAAAATTCAAATAAAGCAAACAATGAAGTAAGACCATCTCGGTCTACTCATAATATGCTCCAGATTAGCCTTTGTTTTCAACGTCTGGAAACGCCTGAATACGAACACTTGACCTGTACAACCTATTTATGCAAGACACACATTGCACACTCATCAATAGTTTCACATGGAAAATAAATGGACTATGTACAATGCATGTTCAATGACAATCCCAGGTATATGCTCTAAATCACATATTAAGCTCATTCCCATTTCATCATTCATGTATGTCTCATTGAACTTAGAATTACACTTCATTTGTACATGATCTTTCTAACCCTTTGCATATGTTTAGCTTAGTCATAAGCTTACACTTCAAGAATACTTGGTTACTCTATATCATAACTCAATTTCTCACCATCTCTATTCTAACCTCACATGATCTCATAATATCAAATTCTCATTCATAGCTTAGCATTTTAAACATATGTACACACTTAGGCACATTGCCCATTCACACAATGACCATAAATATATTACCCACCTAGTTTGCTTGCAAACTCCAAGTCAAAATTGTCTTTTCCCTTATTCGTGGGTAGGATTTCTCTTGGTTTCCTAAAACAAACCAAATCTCACTCAATAGAAATCCACTTAAAAATCTCACAAATGTAAAATCACTAAAATTGATTTTAGAACATTTAAACCTAAGCATTTTCAAACCTCCGTAAACTAGAATCCTTCCAAAAATCCTAAAGAGTCAAAAAGATCTCACCTTGATTCTTCACCAAATAAAAAGATCTTTAGCTCAAATAGAAGCTCTTTTCCTCCTCTTCCTTTTTCTCCTCTTGAACACTTCAAAATCTCTTTTGAAGGCTAAGGAAATTAAAACCCTAGCTCGTTTTCTCTTCTTTTCTCTCTACCGCCAACTCTCTTTCTCTTTCTTACTTATTTTCATAAATCAATGCTGCTTATCCTCCCATTCACATTTTCCTTCTTCTTATATAAGCAAGACAACACTTCTTCTTCCAATTATGCCCTTAATGATTGAGAATTGTCCCATTTGCCCTTCTAGTTATGCCTTATGTCTTTCATACTTAAGTGTCTTGCCACAATTACCCTTGAACATTCTGACATAACATTTCTTCTAGAAAATATCCCCCATTGTCTTAAGTTTCTAATGCCACCGAAAACATTCCATTTGGTTTAGTGATTCAGAAGATACACTTCAAACATTTTGGACTGTTCTTGTCCATAACAGTATACTATGCATAACTTCCATCTGAATTTTAAACATCCTAGAGACTGAATCAGATTCCAAGTTCTTCATACCATTTGTAGCTCCATGTCTCTAGTTTATCACAAATCAAAAATCATCCCATTTCGACCTCTACTGATTCAGAAAACAACAAAATATTGAAGTATGTTCAGTGAGATAACACCAGTTCATATGATTGAAGAACACACTCAATGTATCCGTCTCACTCTTTTCCCTTAATCTCTCTCCATACATTTTAGATAGCTTCATTTTTGGTGGAGATGTAGAGCGAAGTCTTACAAATCCAATGGTTCAAGAATCAGGTCATTTGGAGGTCGAGTGAAGAAGTTATGACCAAAAGAAGCAACCATGTTCATGTCCTTACTTGTAATGTACATGTCTCGGTGCGAATGCCATAACGTTTACTACAGATGTTGGATTGACTTCATTTTTGGACCATTGGAAAGAGGACTTCGAGATCTACAACTTTCATGAAGACCTCAAAGGTCAATTCTATCGTCTTACTTTTGTATCGTCTCATTTTTGCATCGTTCACTTTTCTTCCGTCTACTTTCTATCGTTCACTTTTCTTCCCTCTACTTTCTATCGTTCACTTTTCTTTCTTTCACTTTTCTTCTGTCTGCTTTTTATCGTTCACTTTTCTTCCTTTCACTTTCTATCGTTCACTTTTCTTCCTTTCACTTTCTATCGTTCACTTTTCTTCCGTCTGCTTTCTATCGTCTACTTTTCTTCCTTTCACTTTCTATCGTTCACTTTTCTTCCTTTCATTTTCTATCGTTCACTTTTCTTCCTTTCACTTTTCTTCCGTCTGATTTTTTCCCAGAACATCTCCACTTATAAGGATCATAACTTTTGACTCCGATATCCAAAATTTTCATACTATATACCATTGGAAAGATAAAAGAAAGATCTACAACTTTCTAGAAAGCATCTTGCCAAAATCTCTTTATATAAATCCCAAATTTGCCCCTAAAGTTTGACGACCAACTTTCCACTCACATACCAACGTACTGCACCAAACTCTTAACTTCATGAAATTGTGAGACTTTTAGAGACAGAATTGAAATTCGATATCTTCATAAGAAATGTAGCCATACGTTTCTAGTTTAATCCAAATTAAGAAGCATCTCGTTTGGATAACTAGAGGAAACGTTATGGCTAATAGACCAAAACACACTCAGTAAACATTTTATAGATCACTACCAATTTTGTTTCTAAATCTTTCCTTATCATAACTCATACCAAAATCACTCTTTTTACTCCTTCTACTCCTCATTTCTAATAAAATCACATTTAATGTCAATTATACCCGGAAGTTGTCAATGAATACATGTACCACTTTATATGCGAAAACATTCCGTATTTATATGCATATATGCTAATATAATGCGTGAGCAGGAAAATGCATTGTCTTAATTTCTCTTTGGGCTCACATGTACTGAAACTTCTGATCCTAACCCTTAATATGGGGACGGTAAAACATTCCATATTTATGTGCATATATGCTAATATGATGCATGAGAAAGAAAATGCATTGTCTTAATTTCTATTTGATCTCACATGTACTGAAACTTCTGATCCTAACCCTTAATATAGGGACGGGATGTTACAGGGCGGTTCTTTTTGGAGCGACTTGTTGGTTCTTTTGGACATGGCGGAACAGGTCTCTATTTGATCACCAATTCACTTGACCTTCCTCTTCTGATTTACTCATTTTGTCTTATGCAGATCAATTCCGCATGTCTTCTGAGAGGAGAAGCCGAACTGACACCGGACTCTGCCCCCACTAAGAGCTACTCATCAGTTGGAGCAAGCCTCTGCCGGGATGGATCAAATTAAACACAAACGGAGCTAGTAATCACGCCAAATTCACGGCTACAGCAGGTGGCCTTTTACTCAACAATGAAGGCCATTGACTTGGAGGCTTCACTCAGAACCTCGGATGGTGCGCTCCAATGTCAGCTGAACTCTGGAGAGTTTTTATAGGCCTCTCACTCGACTGGAGCCTGGGATTCCGCTGTATAGAACTGGAAGTGGATTCGCTCGCAGTGCACAAACTCCTCTCCTTCTCGGCCATCCGCACACAGGTGTTCATCCCTATTATAGCGAGCATTCACTAACTGTTTACAAGAAACTGATCTGTTGTTCATCGTCATGTATACTGAGAGAGCAACAAATGTGCTGATTGGCTCGCTACCCAGGCTGAACATTTTACTATTGGTGTAACCTATTTTGATATTGCACCTATCGGGTGCCAACGTATCCTATTTGAGGATATGTCGGAGATCTGTTTTTCCAGACTTGTTTTGTAATCTACTTCGTCAGTTTCTCTTTAATAAAAAAAATGTATGGATGAAAAGGAGTGGAGGGGTAGTGGTAATTTCGGACTCTTCTTTATCTTGATTTGACTTATTACCGTATTTTTTCTAATCCTAATTGTACTAACCCCCCAAAGGATAGGCGCACTACATAATAAATCCTTATTACCAATTTTTGCTTCTATCAATAATATGTTACTACATTGTCCTATGGTTTAATTATTAGATTTTGTTTCTTCGTGAGTCAAAGGTAGAAAAACACGTACTTATAAATATAAGTTGAATTGAATATCTGTCACAATTAATAAAATAATTTACTGAGGTTTGTGAGTTATTATATGTATTTAATGATAAAAATATGAGGTTTGCGTGATATAATAATAATATGCTATTACATTAATTTTGCTACTAAAAATTATATATAAAATAAAATTAATTGAGAAAAGATGCAAGTGATATAGTAGCTAACTTTGAAAATAACTCAAATCTTTTAAAAGAAATAAAAGATTAATGCTACAAGAAATGAGTGCTCAATCTACATATCGTTACGCAATAAATAAGAGAATCATGCGCAAAAGGACTTGGTGATGGGGTGCTTTTCTTTCTCACTGAGATGGGGTAAGTCTTTAAGTTCTTTATTTTTGCTATGCTCCTCTTTACATTTTAATCTTGTTTTTTTTTTTTCCTAAACGAGTAAGATTTTGATTTTTTTAATTTATTTCTAAGACCGCCCCTTCTTTCTTTGTTGTATTATAATTGTGTTTCTTTAGTTTAAAGGGGTATTAGGTCTTTTCCTTAAACTTTCCTTCCCACCTCTTTGTGTGTTGCTGCTCTTGGTAACGACTTTTCAGACTCCTTTTTTGTTGCTCCTTGTTTTTTCTCCCTTCTAAACTGATGGCTTCCAATTCACTGAATGATGGTCAGAAGTGTTAGATGCTTTTACCTTTCCACCCTTTCTTTCTTATTCCTCCCCCAACGTGTTGCTCCCTTTTCTTCATCATCATCATCTTCTTCTTCTTCTTTTCAAACCCCGCTAATACTCCTAGCTTTTACTAGAATCGCATCTAATAAGTAATTTTATGCTTTAAACAGTAAGTGCACCATGTACATACGAGTCAATCCTATAAAGGCTACAAGTACTAGCCTCTTTTCTATTATCTAACCTACAAATAAGATGATACTTAATTTAAAACTAAACTAAAATAAAATTTAACACAGTAACGAATCAAAGCACAGATAATTAACACAATGATTAATCAATATCAAATAACTAGTACATAAGCGATAAATCCCCATAAGATTTCTTAAGTATTAACCCTCTTCATACAATTTAATTATTGATCGTTAGACCGTGGAAATACCTATCTTATGTAAATATCTTTCACAAGATTAATAATAACTAACCCTCAGTTGATTAACTGAAACTTCTTTCTAGTTAAAATCCTTAAGTATTTTTAGTAAGTAAAAAAAATTGTATATATGAAAATGTTTACAAAAGATAGTCATGCGTGTAAATCCCTATCATTTTATTCATACAAAAATCCTTAAGATTGTGTTAATTTGTGAATTTCATTATTAGGTTTAACTCTAATCCAAGGGATTTATGTCGACCTATCTCTAGATTTGCATTTAACTCTTTCCAATTATGGTAGATCTATTTATATAAAAGGATTTCTCAATCTTAATTATATGAAATCAAATATTGAACTAATATCCCGAATATATTAATTCAAGAATAAAATCATATAATTAAATTGCAATGAATCAATAAATCAAATTAAATTAGAAAAATAATCAAAGCATAATATCCATCCCAACTTAGGGTTCATCACACTTAGGCACTAAACAAACTTAGTTTATTAACATAGACCACAAAAGTTTAGAACAATAAAAAAGAAAAGAATCGATAAGATATATATCCCATTTTCTCTAATGTAATCCCTTTGAAAATTTATTGAAATGTTGCTCTCTATCAGATTTTAGAAGATATCTTCATGTTTTTGTCATCTTAAATTCATAATTGAGTTTCCAACTCTAAATTTTGTCTCTAACTCCAACTGTAATTGCTTCCCTTTCATCTCTTCTTAAAAATTGGCTTATATAGTACAAAATTAGAGTTTCTAAAATATACATGGTCAATCAAATAGTCATGTGAGTGACTACGCATTTCAAAAATATCTTAAAATAATTTACACATTTCTGTTGAGTTACAAGGGTATGGAATATGACCATATATGTGACTTACATTGGTGTATATCTTTCACATGGGCAAAAACAATATCTTTAAAACTTTACACATTCACGGTCACTTATACGAGCGAGTATGTTACTCACATGGGCGTGTATCTCCAAAATAGCTCCAATGTTTCTGTTTTCTGCCCTAGTTTCACCTGAACTCTTCTTCTTTTGATCCATCAAAGTAATTAAGACCTAAAAACATGCTAGAAACAAAATAAGTACCAAAAAAATATATATCTCTCAAATAAAAAGAAAATTACACTTAACATGGGAATAAAAACATAGTTCACTAAACGTTTATCAGTATCCATACTTCCCAAAGCACCATACCTACTATAACTCCTTTTACAAACCGTCGGCTAAACTAGAAAGCGTAATTGGTGAATGCTCTTGCATCCCTATAATATAGCCTACCTTCAAACTTGGATGGTTGCATCATTGTTGCACATGAACTTGAGGTGCTAAAGGAGGGAGTAAAGAGATAATGTGTGCTTAATTGTTTATACATTCACTTCTTAACACTTAATGATTATTGTTGTGAAATGCTTAAGATACTCATTTTAGTTCATATTTGGATTTAGGTACAATCGCGAAGCATAAGAGATAAAATGAGTTAAAAGCACCTTCCTTTACTCAACATTTTGATGTTCAAACTCAATTGCTCTTGAAAAAAAGAAGGAGACGGATTAGGGTGAGGATTGGACAAGAAATTACAAGAAGCACAACATTTTAGCAAGAACTAGACGATACACGGCCATGCATATACTTATACGGCCTTGTAAACATTCGAAATACATTTTTGGACTTACACGGTTGGATACACGATCATCTATCAAATCATGTATCTTAATGAGTTTCACCTTTTTCTTAATTTATACGGGTTGATACACAACCGTGTATCTCCCCAAAACCTTAACTTTTAATATAAAATGGTATTTGAGTGTTTAAACATGTTGGATAGGTTTTAGGAGAAAATAAGGGGCAGAGCATGCACTCTTTGGAGACTTATGGAGGGCAAGGCTTTCCCATTCCAGTTCGGAGGTGAAATCGAAGCCCAAGACATGTTTTGGGCATCTCTCCAATGTCTATCGTGTTCTTTCTCGTTTAGAGATTGTTTATGTTATCCTATGTTTATTCAATTGGGTGTTGTGTAATAATGATCTTAATGCTCTATTAGATTGTTTTTTGGGAAAAAACCCCATTGCTAAAATCTTGAATACAATACGTAATAGTTGTGCTTGGATTCATTTGTAGCAACCAATGGTATCAAATCATTAGGGATAACGTAACCTTGGTTAAATGAACTGATCTTATGTGGTTGCTACCTTGATTAAACTGTTTTCCTAACTCATAATGTGGTTGTCATATTAAATCTAATGAGCTTGTTCTAGGTTATTCGATAGCTAGGTTTACTTAAAGAGCTTTTTTTAACTAAACACGACCTAAGAGAAAATCAGGGTTAACAGAGATTGTTGTTAACCTATGATTAATAGTTGCTAGGAGAGGTATGAGATAATAAGACAATAAAGTATGCATATTCGTGCGTAGGTCGAGATAGCACTGAGGACCGAATTCCAAATCCATTCATCACTTTTATCACTTTTTGATTGTTTTCTTTAATTTGCATTCATTAGTTTAATTTCACTTTATTTTTTTATTTGAAACCAAACAACCCACTCCCCCAACTTAAACACCAATTCTTTTCATTCTAAAAGCTTTATATACACTCTCTGTGGGATTGAACTAGACTTATCACTAGTTATAGTTTTAAGTTTAGTCATTTTGTGTAGTGTTACGACGCACTACCAAGAGATGTACAACACTATTAGTTGGTTTTTTCCTTTCTAAATGTTCACTTTACCAATTATCAATAGTTGGGCTCTTAAGTAATGGAAAGGGAGAGACTTGAGCAAAATTTTCTTTCAAAGGCATTCTTTTTAAGTTCTCTTCTAATTATGGTGTAAAGAATGTTTTGGAAGCAGGTCCTTGGCACCCCAAAACTCTCCCATTTATAGAAATAGAAACTTAGTAAAAGATTAAGTAAGATAATGTCTCCATATAGATTAATATCCACAAACTTTCTCTATAGTATGGTTCAATAAAATGATTGAGTCTTTTAGTTAGTTTCATTAGTAAACCCATATGTACAGATGAAACAATAGTATTAAGAAAAATAATAGGTATGCCAGATTATATGTGTGTTGAGATGGAGAATGATTTGCTTTGATACCATTCCTATTATTAGACTAGGGGAAGATGATATTCTATTTGAAGACTTTGTTTGGGTCTCTTATCAATGGAAGCCAACACTAAAAATATATAGAAAAAAATGGAGAGCAATAGGGAGAAGATTCATTAAAAGGGATTTCACTAAACTTATAAGGACCAACACTTAACCAGATGTGATTGCATGTAACGTTAATTTGCATCCAAATACAAAAGTCAAAAGGTGCCAGAAGAGACCTTAAAAATGCCAATGTTTTTATATTAAATAAAGATAAGACTGTTACAGTTGACTTTTGTTAATCCTAACAACTGGGTTTTTTCATCTTTGGGACAAATGGGCTATTTTACTTAGGTTATTAACAATAAACCCCACATATGTTTGGTTAAACAAACCAAATATATAGTATTGAATACCTTCTGAACTTTCACAAAAATGAGTTCAAGTTCGTTATTCAAATTCTCAAAAATGGACCAGCAAAAGTTCAAGAACTAAGAAGAATCTATCTAGAAGAAGAGGCCTAGAACTGTTTCTAAGATAAACTTCATATAACCCTTAGCTAAAAAGAATCCTTGATTGAAAAGGAACATTAGGCACATCAATTGTATCAACACTCCTTTATGTTCAAAACTCTTAACTCCCTGCTTATTATAGAAGTTAAAAGATTTGCTCCATTTGAATCTCAAATTCCTACTGCTTCTCTAGTTTTTACTTACTTTTCTATAAATGCTTTTCATTCTCAACCATTTATTACCTTAGACTTCTTGCAATCTTTGTCCTCTCTATTGACTCTAGACTTTCTTTCTTTTCTTACTTGTAAATTCCTTTAAACCCCAATGAACTTTCCCTTTATTATAGTTATGCTATAGATGTAGGCCTTTAAAGCTTTTCAAAAATTTCCAAATGAACAATTTCAACAAATTTTTTCAATTTCTTTTTTTACTATGTCTTTTATTCAAATATTCTATTAGAATTTTAAATTTTATTCTTAATTAAGGCTATAAAACTTAAGATAGTCCCTATTCTTACCAAGCCTCTCACATCTTTTATTAGATTAAGGAAAACAAATCGAACCTTAAACCCTTTTCTAGCCTTTCTTTTAATTCTGATTTCAGAATCTCCTTTTTACAGCATTCAATGGAGAATTCCACATCGTGATTATTGTAGGTGTAAGTCGACTTGTGGACCTTCATGTAACTCGACTTACGCTTGCACAGTACTATAAGTCGACTTGTATTCTCCTGTAAGTCGACTTACCCTGGTATAAGTCGACTTGTTCTCCTGTAAGTCGACTTGTACAGTACTGTATGGATGTTAGAGTAGTGCCTTAAAGACAATCGCCTTCAGTGCGTTTTGTACATAGTTATGTACAGTCTTTATAAATAAATAAAGAAAGGCATTTTCATTAATTTGGTGTTCATTATTTCTGAATTGATAGATTTTGATCTATAAGCAAATTAATGAAGTCCGTGATATA